>JAZGSX010000035.1:62500-77500 GCA_039519185.1 Astragalus membranaceus
ATAAAGATTCTGTTGAGAATATTTCAGTAGAGGTTGTTGTTGTTGTTGTTGTTGTTGTGGTTGTGGTTGTTGTTGTTGTTGTTGTTGTTGTTGTTGTTGTTGTTGTTGTTGTTCAAGAAGATAATAAAGATTCTATTGAGAATATTTCAGTAGAGGCGGTTGTTGTTGTTGTTGTTGTTGTGGTGTTGTTGTTGTTGTTGTTGTTCAAGAAGATAATAAAGATTCTATTGAGAATATTTCAGTAGAGGCTGTTGTTGTTGTTGTTGTTGTTGTTGTTCAAGAAGACAATAAAGATTCTGTTGAGAATATTTCAGTAGAGGTTGTTGTTGTTGTTGTTGTTGTTGTGGTTGTGGTTGTTGTTGTTGTTGTTGTTGTTGTTGTTGTTGTTGTTCAAGTAGATAATAAAGATTCTATTGAGAATATTTCAGTAGAGGCGGTTGTTGTTGTTGTTGTTGTTGTGGTGTTGTTGTTGTTGTTGTTGTTCAAGAAGATAATAAAGATTCTATTGAGAATATTTCAGTAGAGGTTGTTGTTGTTGTTGTTGTTGTTGTTGTTGTTGTTGTTCAAGAAGATAATAAAGATTCTATTGAGAATATTTCAATAGAGGCTGTTGTTGTTGTTGTTGTTGTTGTTGTTGTTCAATAAGATAATAAAGATTCTATTGAGAATATTTCAGTAGAGGCTGTTGTTGTTGTTCAAGAAGATAATAAAGATTCTATTGAGAATATTTCAGTAGAGGCTGTTGTTGTTGTTGTTGTTGTTCAAGAAGATAATAAAGATTCTATTGAGAATATTTCAGTAGAGGCTGTTGTTGTTGTTGTTGTTGTTGTTGTTCAAGAAGATAATAAAGATTCTATTGAGAATATTTCAGTAGAGGTTGTTGTTGTTGTTGTTGTTGTTTTTTGTTGTTGTTGTTGTTTGTAACATCCTCAAAATAATTAGGCGAATTATTTGGATGTTGACCCAATAGAAATAATTTAGTACTCGACTGGTAAATTTATTGAGTGCTAAAATTATTTATTGGATGACATTAGATCGTTAACCGGATAGTACGGATCAAGGAAGTTTTGGAATCGAAATAAGGGATTAAGATCAATATGGTAATTGGACCACGCTACCACTCATTTATTAATAAAATATATGTGTGTGTGTGTGTTAACTGAAAAGAAAGAAAGGTCCACGAGAGGGAGAAGAGAAACAGAGGAAGAAAAGAAGAGAAAAGAAGAGAAGGAAAAGAGAAAGAAGAAGAGGAAAGAAGAAGAGAAAGGAAGAAGAGGAGTGAAGCCCAACCCTCCAAAATTCATCATCTCCATCATTTTCCCTCCCTCATCATAACCCAAGAATTTGGTAAGAATCCTCTCCATTTTTCCCCTCCCTTTTTGATTTCGAAATTTAGAGGGTTTTGTGTGAAAATTGTTGAAATCAAGGATTAATAGGTTGTGTTGGTGATTGGGTTATGTTTAAGATCGAAGCTAGGAGCGGATTGAACGCGATTGGAAGCTCGGAACGAAGTTAAGAACGGTTCGGTGTTGTTTGGGTTCGATTCGGTGATTTTGACATCTCGATGATTTCGGCTCGGCAACGACTCTCGCTTCAAGGGTGAGTTTTACTCACGTATAGGTTGATTCCGTTTTGAAATAGATTGTGTGACTTGTTTTCGAAAGAGTTTGAGTCGAAAACGTTATTTTGAAGCATATCGCGTTTTAACGAAATTCGTAATCGTTGAGTTTTTGATTGAATTGCTTGATTGTTTGATGTTGATTGGACTGGTATATTGTCTGCCATTGTCTGTTTTTGAGTTAGGAATCGATCGGGGCGAGTTTCGGATCGATCGGAAAGCAAAATTTCATAAAACAGGGCATTTTGGCAATGCTGTCAAACGCGCACGACCCGTGCGTCTCAGGCACACGACCCGTGCGCCTGGTTCGGGTTCAGTGTTGAAAAAATGTCTAACAGGGCGCACGACCCGTGCGTCCTGGGGCACGACCCGTGCGCCTAGTCCTGCCCAAAATTTTCAAAGTGCCCTAAATGATTCCGTTTCGATTCCAATCCTCTCCAAATCCTTTCCTAACCCTTCTATAATGATATTAGGCTTATTATGCCATGATTTTGCGTACGTTTCAAAAGGGTTTTATAAAATACTTTCGAAGTTGAAAATTGTGTCGAAATGTGGTCAACTAGAGTGCGAGTGTGAACTTGGATTTTATAAAATGTGCATTAAAGTGTTTCATTGATTGTCTGATATGATGGACCGTGGGTTCATAGTACTGTAGATATATATATGTTTATATACATATATCGAGTTGGGTGACGACCCATTGTTCGACATACTAGGCGGGGCAGTCATGCTCCCCCAACCTAGGCTCCGTGCCAATAGGAGAATGTGTTACCAAGTGGCTTCAGTCTCAAGAGGGGGGGTGAATTGAGATTTAAAAACTTTTCAGATCTTTTGAAAATGTTTTTCCCCTTTTCAATGACTTAGATCAATTTTCTCGCAGGTTAAGTGGAAGCGAAGGAATTAGAGTATAAAGCAGTAAAGCGGTAAAACAGTAAAGCAGGAAAGCAGTAAAGCACGCAGAGATTTATCCTGGTTCGGTCACCTCCTAGTGACCTACGTCCAGTCCTCACACCCTTGTGAGATTTTCCACTAAAACAACAAAAAGGCTTACAGGTGCCTTGGAAAACCTTTACAGACTTAGGCACTCTCCTCCTAGGATACCCCACCTATAGAGAGCCCTCAGATCTATTATAGCAATAACAAGAGATACCCCACCCCTGTTACAATCAACTGCCCTAGAAAGATACCCCACTTCCTAGTACATGCAGCTACCCTAGAGAGATACCCCACTCCCTAGAACAAAACACAACAATTAAATAATAAACAATTGTAAATGCAGAAATACCTCTAGTGTAGGCAGATATTACAACTTGAAGAATACAACCCCAACTAACTCTTAGCAACAGATCAGCTCAGACAGACCAACGGTACGTGACGAGCAAAAGTATAAGCGTGAAGAGTTTTCTCAAAAAGCTTTTTCTGATTCGTACAAATGGGTTGATGTGTGTTGTGTGTAAAATGAATCGTGAAGCACTGCCTATTTATAGGCTATGAGAAATTCATTTTTACGTTGAAAATAATGTAGGAATCGATTCTTGTTAAAAAGTATTTGATCCAGGAATCGATTTATTTAGGTAAGGAATCGATTTTATCTTTGTTTGTAAAATATGGGAAATCGATTCTTGAGTGCCATGGAAAGCTAGGAATCGATTCTATACTTAGTGAAAATATGTAGGAATCGATTTTCAGCTTGCCTGAGACAAGTGGGAATCGATTCTCAGTTATGTGCAAAAGGTTGGGAATCGATTCTTCCCTTAAAAAATATTTGGCTCAGAAATCGATTTGTGTATTATAAAACATGGCCTGACAATCGATTTCTATCTTTTCTAATTTGCCTGAAAATCGATTTTGCTATTTGTTTATGCATGAGGAAAATCGATTTTGTTATTAAAAAGGTGATAAGAATGTTTACGTAAATATGCATGCACCTTAAAAAACTTTGTGAGTGTGTGAGACTTTGAGATACGAGCTGACCTTTTGAAAGAGCTTACACTTTTTCCTAAGACACACCCAAACCCTAAGGACTACCCTTATATTTAAGGACTACCCTTAAACTTGAATCTTCAGTTCTTGGCTTGCTTGTCTTGGATTGTGACTTTGACGTTTAGTCACTTTTATTGACTTTGACCGTCAATCTTACCTTTGTCTTTTTCATCATCAAAACATATCCTGCAATATCAGGTTACCTGCAACACAAGGTATCCACATTCTCCCCCTTTTTGATGATGACAAAACATTAACTCATCTCAAGGTGGGAGGTTAGTTCAAACAGATAATATATACGATACTCCCCCTATCATGATGCTCCCCCTGTTTTATTGACTGTAAATTTTAAAATGCATGCTGAATATTAAAACCTTATTCTAAATATAAAAAGGACTCATATTAAGAACTCTATTCTTCTCCCCCTTTTTGTCATGATCAAAGAGGGCAACATGTAATGAAAAGTGCGAATCTAAACAGCACAGTCATTTAATTAGAAAAGAATAATCATTGCATTAAACCAATTTGGTAACCAACAAAAAGCGCTAATAGGCTTATAAGAGAAGGGTTATGCCAACAGGGCACAAAACATAAAAATAAAAATGTTGATTCATAATTTTATCTAAAGATCTTGCATCCAATGCGAAAAGGAGCTGTTTCGAGCCTCAAATTCTGTTAATCGATTGTTTAAGGCAGTAATCTCGTGACTGTGGGTCTCTCTGGAAAGGATGATTTCTTTTTTTAATTCTTCCATCCTTTCGTTCTGTTCTTCTTGAAAGATATTGAGTGCATGCAAGAAGTGAGTGAGGGATGGGGCTGCAGCAGCAGCAGTTTGGTTTGGTTCTGTTTGACCATCCTCATGTATGGTGGAGTTTGTGTTTGGACCAGATGGCCTGTTTGGATCATATTCTTGGGATGATGCTATGCCTATGGATGAGTGATGCCATGTATCTCCAGATTGGATGAATTGCATCTGGTTTAAGGTGGAGGTGTTTATCATGTGATAGGCCGCTTTCCCTTTTATGATTTTCTCCCCTAAGAATGGAATGTTGAAGTGCTGGAGGAGTTTTGTGATGAGGACACAGTATGGAAGAGGTTTGTCGCTTGTCTTTGTGTGACGAATCATGTGGCTTACGATCAGATGTGCCCAGTTTATGTTCTTCCGGTGTTTGATTCCCCAAAGTAAAATAACTTCATCATAGGTTACCTGAGCAATGTTTGAGGTTTTCGGAAGGATTGTTCGGGCTATGGTGTAGTGGAGAAGCCGATTTTGGGTTGTGAGTGATTTTGCTAGAATAGGCTTTTTACCAACTTCGGCCAGAGCATGACAGATAGATATGCAAGTATCTCCTAGGTCGAATTCGGGCCAAGATTCCGGAGGGTTCATATGGATCAATTTCTCACCATCACAAGGTAAACTGGTGAGATTACTGAACTGAGCTAGGGTGAGGTGGATTTTGGTTCCTTTTAGTTCAGCTGATAGTGTTTCAGTTGTATCGTTGTAGCTAAGAGTGGTGTAGAAGGCTCTAACCATGTCAGGAGCGACTGAGCCTGTTTCAGTTGCAAAGTCTAGTAGTTTATGGAACTCTAGCCAGTCAATAAATTCAAATCCCTTTTGACTTTGAAACCAGGGTAAGTCTAGAGCATAAGTGGTTCCTAATCCTCTAAGAGAGAAGTTTTTGCAGTAGAGGTCAGCTTGTTCAGAACTGGTGAAATATCTGGAGTGGAAGGAGCTTTCACCATCATGTACCCTTTTCCTTTTGACACAGAGGTTCTTGGTTCTTGGAGGCATTGGGAGTTTTTGGAGAGATGCGAATTTTGCTATGAGTTTGCTCTAAGAGAAGACGTTATCTTGGATGATTTTATGCGCCCTAAGTAGTTTGTTTGGATATGATAAGATAACATAGGAGGATTATGCGCTTTTCTTGTTGGAGAGGTTAAGAAAAAAGCGCTAGTTTTCCTAAGTTTTAGGAAGGGATTGATTTGTTGAAGATTTTGCAAAGATCATAATCGATTGAAAGATTTTTAGTGAAAGATTCTATATAATCGATTTTGAGCTAAAAAATTGGCTTTTGGAATTGACTAGGAAATCGATTCATATCATGAAAAATGCCCAAAAAGAAAGCTCTATGAAACTTATAAAAAAATAGTGTAAATTGTTTCTTTTGCAATGGTTTAAAATAGTTTTGACCGGCCGTTAAAAAGACTCAACTAACTTTTAATCATGTATGCACATATTAGTGTCATGGGTTCTAGGATGATGGTTCCTTTTAATTTATATGAGTAAAACATGGAAATGAAATTTCGTATTTGTATAGATCAATTTCAGGTTAAGAGATTGAATTAATAATTCTATAAAAAAACGGACTAACCTTTCCTGAGGATTCTTTCCTCAGTTTCATTTTTGATGTAAGTCACATGACTGCTTGACCTGGGGTGGAGTGTTTTAAGATCTATTTCTTCCCAGTCATCAGCTTTTGTGATTCTGCTTTCAAGGTACCAATTTGTCCCCCCATACCTTGAAGCATACCTGCAATGATTTAAACAAGGGTTCTAGGTACCCAAATTTCTTTGGGTCCTTGTGGGTTAGTACTTAGTATGGTCCCTTTGGGAACCCATACTTTCTTCACATTTTGTCTTCCTCTTGTCCTGCAAACAGAAACTGTATGTCCATTTTTACCACAATAACTACAACTGATGCATGGTCTTGATCTATGATGCATATGCCTTTTAGTGTAGTTGTTTCTAGGATGTGTAGGATGTGCCTGTTGTAAGCTGGATAGTTTTCCTATTGTCCATTCTAGTTCATGGACTCTCTTTTCAAACTCAGTACATTTGTCACAGACATAATTTGCTTTAAGGTAGCCTAGGCTGTAGTTTTCCTTTCTAAGTTCTAACCTTTCTTTAGTTAATGTAATTACTTCATTTTGAAGATGATTGATAACTTTCTTTGCTTTATCTAATGCCTTAGCTAATTTCATAGAATCATCATGCAACTCAGTGAAAGCTTCATAAAAGTCATCATATGCATTTCGTAGAGAGTCAGGGTTAGAAATTACCTCGTTTTCATTCTCGCTTTCATGATCAGCCATTAATGCAACTTGAGCTTCTTCATCTTCTGATTCATCTGATGAATCCATGCAGTTGTCTTCCCATGCGATGTAGGCTTTTCTTCCTTTGTTATTTTTGAATGCCTTCTTTTCAGATTTGGAGTCCTTTTTCTGTAGATTAGGACATTCCATTTTCATGTGCCCGGGTTTCCCGCATTCATAACAAGTAGGAGGACCGGATGTACTTTCTTTGCTGGAGAACCTTTTTGATTTGAAGTTCTTCTTTGGATAGTTGTTGCTTTTCATGAACCTTTTGAACTTTCGAACCATAAGAGCCATATTCTCTTCATTTTCATCAATTTCATCATCTGAGTTGTCACTGTCATCAAATTGACTAGAACAAGATGCTTTTAGAGCCAAGCTTTTCTTTTTCTTATCTGTATTTTCGTACTCAGCTAGACGAGTGAGTTCTAGTTCATGCTCTTGAAGTTTACCGAACAGAGTAGCCAGAGTCATAGTAGCTAAATTTCTTGATTCAGCTATAGCAGTAACCTTGGGCTGCCATTCTCTATTCAGACATCTCAGAACTTTGTTGATTAGATCCTCTCCAGGAAATGATTTACCCAACAAGCTTAACTGATTCACAATGTGAGTGAACCTTTTCTGCATTTCTGGTATTGTTTCACCTGTATTCATTCTAAATAATTCGTACTCTCTGATAAGAGTATTTGTTCTTGCCCTTTTCACTTCATTTGTACCCTCATGAGTAACTTGGAGATTATCCCACATTTCTTGGGCAGATTTACAGTTTGAAACTCGAAAAAATTCATCAGGACTTAAAGCAGAAGTAATAATATTTTTGGCACGTAAATTATGTTGCACTTTTCTTTTCTCATCATTAGACCATTCATTTCTACTCTTAATAGTAAGAATACCATCTACTAAGTGTGTGGGGACATAGGGTCCTTTTTCCACAGCATCCCAAACATCTAAGTCTACCCCTTCAATAAAGATTCTCATTCTTTCTTTCCAATATGCGTAATCTTTCCCGTTGAATCCCGGAGGACGGGTAAGAGAAGCACCCTCTTGCGTAGACCAACCTGAAGCCATTTCTCTTGAAGCTGCTAGGCCCTTTATACAAGAGTCTAGCTCTGATACCACTTGTTACCAAGTGGCTTCAGTCTCAAGAGTGGGGGTGAATTGAGATTTAAAAACTTTTCAGATCTTTTGAAAATGTTTTTCCCCTTTTCAATGACTTAGATCAATTTTCGCGCAGGTTAAGTGGAAGCGAAGGAATTAGAGTATAAAGCAGTAAAGCGGTAAAACAGTAAAGCAAGAAAGCAGTAAAGCACGCAGAGATTTATCCTGGTTCGGTCACCTCCTAGTGACCTACGTCCAGTCCTCACACCCTTGTGAGATTTTCCACTAAAACAACAACAAGGCTTACAGGTGCCTTGGAAAACCTTTACAGACTTAGGCACTCTCCTCCTAGGATACCCCACCTATAGAGAGCCCTCAGATCTATTATAACAATAACAAGAGATACCCCACCCCTGTTACAATCAACTGCCCTAGAAAGATACCCCACTTCCTAGTACATGCAGCTACCCTAGAGAGATACCCCACTCCCTAGAACAAAACACAACAATTAAATAATAAACAATTGTAAATGCAGAAATACCTCTAGTGTAGGCAGATATTACAACTTGAAGAATACAACCCCAACTAACTCTTAGCAACAGATCAGCTCAGACAGACCAACGGTACGTGACGAGCAAAAGTATAAGCGTGAAGAGTTTTCTCAAAAAGCTTTTTCTGATTCGTACAAATGGGTTGATGTGTGTTGTGTGTAAAATGAATCGTGAAGCACTGCCTATTTATAGGCTATGAGAAATTCATTTTTACGTTGAAAATAATGTAGGAATCGATTCTTGTTAAAAAGTATTTGATCCAGGAATCGATTTATTTAGGTAAGGAATCGATTTTATCTTTGTTTGTAAAATATGGGAAATCGATTCTTGAGTGCCATGGAAAGCTAGGAATCGATTCTATACTTAGTGAAAATATGTAGGAATCGATTTTCAGCTTGCCTGAGACAAGTGGGAATCGATTCTCAGTTATGTGCAAAAGGTTGGGAATCGATTCTTCCCTTAAAAAATATTTGGCTCAGAAATCGATTTGTGTATTATAAAACATGGCCTGACAATCGATTTCTATCTTTTCTAATTTGCCTGAAAATCGATTTTGCTATTTGTTTATGCATGAGGAAAATCGATTTTGTTATTAAAAAGGTGATAAGAATGTTTACGTAAATATGCATGCACCTTAAAAAACTTTGTGAGTGTGTGAGACTTTGAGATACGAGCTGACCTTTTGAAAGAGCTTACACTTTTTCCTAAGACACACCCAAACCCTAAGGACTACCCTTATATTTAAGGACTACCCTTAAACTTGAATCTTCAGTTCTTGGCTTGCTTGTCTTGGATTGTGACTTTGACGTTTAGTCACTTTTATTGACTTTGACCGTCAATCTTACCTTTGTCTTTTTCATCATCAAAACATATCCTGCAATATCAGGTTACCTGCAACACAAGGTATCCACAGAATGTACTATTGGTAAGGGGGTTCACCGGGATTAGCACTGGATTTGCAGTCGGTGTTATGTCATGAGTTTGTTGTACGTACACCGGGATTAGCACTGGATTTGCAGTCGGTGTCGTACTGTGCGATACACCGGGATTAGCACTGGATTTGCAGTCGGTGCCGCACTTTGTTTGCTCACGGTCACCGGGGTTAGCACTTTATTGCAGTCGGTGTCGTGATGATTTTAAAAAGGATTATTAATTGAACCGAGAGAGTTAGTAGGGGTTCCGGTAGAACTCACTGAGATTGTATCTCACTGTTTAAATGTTGTTGTTTTACAGATAAACAGGGACAGAAGAAACCTCAGAGGCACGAGTAGGTGGCCCCCGGGAAATGGATTATGACTTAGCTTTATGTTTAGTTTATTTTCCTTCTGTTGTCCATGTATCTCAGCACTAAGACATTAGTGTTACATTTATCTTTCATTCCGCTTTCTTGTATGACTCTGACTACCATAGTTGCTGACAGATTATGGCCTGAGTGCCGTATGGTCTTATTGTGTATAAGACGGTTATGTTATAATTCAGCAAAAATTTTATAGTGGTATTCAGTGTCTGAGCAGGAAATATTATCTCTGATGTATGTTTAATGTGCACTTGGGTGTTTTTAAAGAAATAAAAATATCAGGGTGTTACAGTTGGTATCAGAGCGGTTCGACCTAGTCGGACTTAGCTTATAGGGTCTTTGCTTTTTCCAGTCGTGATTTTCTTAGTATGCTATTAGACATTGAGCTTGATCAACTTAATACTTTGTGCATATTTCGCAGAATCATGGCCAGAAGAGGTAGAGGCGTTCCTCCTCCTGTTGATCCAAATTTTGAGTGGATGCAGAATGTCATTGAGAACCAGCAGAAAATGATGCAAGACATGATGCTTATGCATCAGCAGCAACAAATCCAACAGCAAAATGCTCAGCAGCATCAAGCTCCAGAGCCACAAGTGAACCCAAGGAGAATTTTCAGAGTTCCTGAAAATGAAACCCTCCGAGTTCAGAGGTGGGCCGGATGTCATGAGAGCACAACATTGGCTGGATGACATTGAAAAGATCTTTGTAACAATGCAAGTGACCGATGAAGATAAGTTGAGGTTGGCATCCCATATGTTGAAGGGAGAGGCCAATAACTGGTGGACAAATGCTAGGGCCATGATGGAGACAATGGGAACTCCCCCGACTTGGGAAAATTTCCGAACATCATTTTTGGAACAATTCTTCCCCACGGCTATGAGGTTGGATAAGGAAAATGAGTTTTTGGCTCTTACACAAGGAGGCTTGACCGTAGGCCAATACACGGCTAAATTTGAAGAGTTGTATCAATTCTTCGGTTTAGCTGGATATGCCCCCAATGACCAATGGAAAACTGACAGGTACAAATATGGGTTGAGAGAGGATATTGCTCAAAGTCTTAGTTCTTTTTCGAGAACCAACTATGCAGCCATGGTACAACAAGCTTATATCGCCGAAAGTGATTTGTCAAGGTTGTATGCAAGCAGAAAGGCATTCCATCAGAGCAAGAGGAACACTGGATCATCTAGTTCTCAGATGGGTCCCAGGCATGACTCGGGGAAAGGAGGTAATTACAAAGGGAAGCAGGTGCAATCGTCTGATTCGGCACAATTCAGGAATTGTAGACTTTGTGGAAGACATCACCGTGGCGAGTGTCCGCCAAGGCCAGATCGGTGCTATGTTTGTAATGAAGAGGGACACTATGCAAATAAGTTCCCAACAAAGAAGAATCTGCAAAGAGCACCAAATGCTCCTAGTCAGGGGCGAATCAACACATTGGATGCTCGAACCATCACTCCTACGGATAATCTTTTGAGGGGTACGGGATCTCTTTTTAATAATTCAGTCAATATTTTATATGATTCTGGTGCAACTCACTGTTTTATCTCGCAAGCATGTGTGGATCGGTTGGGACTAGCATTGTCTGAGCTATCCGAACCGATAACTATTTTAACTGCTGCCAAGGGTCGTGTCCAGACCCAATCATTGTGTGAAAATTGCCTACTTGTCATAGGGGACAGACAATTTGTTGTGAAATTTATCTGCTTGCCTATGAGAAGTATGGACATTGTTCTGGGTATGAATTGGATGGCTGAAAATCATGTAACAATCAACTGTGCCGACCGAACCATTAGCTTCGCCTCCGAATCCATAGGCTTAACACAGGCAGATTCTGAAGTGATGATCTCTTACACCGGAGCAAGCCAGTCATTATTTCAAGGTGCGGAAGCTATTCTTATTATGTTGTCTGCATCTACTGAAACGGGTTTAGACTTGTCATCTGTGCAAGTGGTAAATGAATTTCTAGATGTTTTTCCAGAAGAAGTTTCATCCTTACCCCCTGACCGAGAGGTACAATTCTCAATAGAATTGATTCCTGGTACAGGATCAATCTCTATTGCTCCTTATAGAATGTCTCCTTTAGAGTTGAAGGAATTAAAGTCCCAACTTGAAGAATTAATATCGAAGAGGTTCATTTGACCGAGCGCTTCTCCTTGGGGTGCTCCGGTGTTGCTAGTCAAAAAGAAGGATGGTAGCATGAGGTTGTGCATAGATTATCGACAATTGAATAAAGTAACGATCAAGAATAAATATCCCTTGCCAAGGATAGACGATTTGCTCGACCAACTTAGAGGTGCTGTGGTATTTTCAAAAATTGATCTGAGGTCGGGCTATCATCAAATAAAGGTACGAGCCTTAGATATTCCGAAGACAGCTTTCCGTACGAGGTATGGACATTACGAGTTCGTAGTGATGCCCTTCGGTTTGACTAATGCTCCAGCGGTATTCATGGATTACATGAACCGAGTGTTTCACACGTACCTTGATCAGTTTGTGGTAGTTTTTATTGATGATATCTTGGTGTACTCTAAGACCATTGAGGACCATGTTCAACATCTCCGCATTGTTCTGAACGTACTCCGAGAAAAGAAATTGTATGCCAAACCGTCGAAGTGTGACTTCTGGATGCCGGAAGTAAAGTTTTTGGGGCACGTGATTTCCCAATCGGGAGTTGCGGTGGATCCCAGTAAGGTGGAAGCTGTATTGAACTGGGAAAGACCAACATCTGTTACCGAAATAAGAAGTTTCTTGGGTCTAGCTGGTTACTACAGGAGGTTTATCCAAGGTTTTTCACAATTGGTTCTTCCACTTACTCGGTTGACTCGCAAGGCCCAACCGTTTATATGGAATGCCGATTGTGAGGAATGTTTTCAAGAGTTGAAGGTTAGGTTGACCTCTGCTCCAATCCTAATTCTTCCAGATCCGTCTTTGGATTTTCAAATTTACAGCGATGCTTCTGGAAAGGGTTTGGGGTGTGTTCTCATGCAGAACCAACAAGTTGTAGCTTATGCCTCCAGACAGTTGAAGACTCATGAAGAAAATTATCCGACTCATGATTTGGAGTTGGCAGCTATTGTGTACGCACTGAAGATTTGGAGACATTACCTGTATGGGTCTCGTTTTGAAGTCTTTAGTGATCATAAAAGCTTGAAATATTTGTTTGACCAGAAGGAGTTGAATAACAGGCTGAGAAGATGGGTAGAGTTTCTGAAGGATTATGACTTCGAATTGAAGTATCATCCGGGAAAAGCTAATGTTGTAGCCGATGCACTAAGTAGGAAATCCATTCATATAGCAGGATTAATGATGCATGAAATGGAATTGTTGGAGTCTTTCCGGGACTTAAATGTGGATTCAAAGCCAAAAAGGAACCGGTTGGTGTTGAGCCACATGAGGATCTCTAGTTCCATAAGGGATTCTATTCGCTTAGCACAGGGAGTTGATGTGAAACTACAATCACAGAAAGTGTTGCCAGATTTTACCGAGGATAGTGATGGGGTTATTTGTTTCAACGGTAGGATCTGTGTGCCCGACGATGAGAGTATTAAAAAGCAAGTGCTAGAGGAAGCACACCGAAGTTTATTTTCTGTACATCCCGGATCCACCAAGATGTATAGAGATTTAAAGCAGATGTATTGGTGGCATGGAATGAAATTAAAGATTGCTGAGTTTGTATCTCAATGCTTAACTTGCCAGAGAGTTAAAATCGAACATCAGAAGCCTGCTGGTCTGTTACGGTCACTGGACGTGCCAGTGTGGAAGTGGGAAGACATTTCCATGGATTTTGTAATGGCATTACCAAGGTCTCAAGCCGGTAACGACTCCATTTGGGTAGTTGTGGATCGGTTAACTAAATCAGCTCATTTTATTCCGGTTCGTTCGAACAGTAAAGTGTCCAAGTTAGCTGAGGTGTATTTAAAGAACTTAGTGAGGTTACATGGGGTTCCTACCAGTATAGTGTCGGATCGAGATCCGAAATTCACTTCTCGATTTTGGAAGGCTCTGAATGAAGCAATGGGGACTAAAGTACTTCTTAGTACCGCTTATCACCCGCAGACAGATGGTCAGACCGAGAGGACTATCCAGACATTAGAGGATATGCTTCGGGCTTCGGTACTTGATAACGGGAAGAAATGGGAGGATCATCTTCCATTGGTAGAATTCTCTTACAACAACAGTTATCATTCCAGTATCGGAATGGCACCTTTTGAAGCCTTATATGGTAGGAGATGTAGAACTCCATTGTGTTGGTGGGAAGTAGGTGAGAACCGATTGTTAGGACCAGAGATGATTTGTGACACTACTGAAAAGATCCGCCAGATAAGGGAATGAATGAAAGCCGCTCAAAGTAGGCAAAAGAGTTATGCCGACAAAAGAAGAAGGCCGCTAGAGTTTGAGTCGGGTGATCATGTGTTTTTGAAATTGTCACCGACAATTGGCACAGGTAGGGCATTACGGGTGAAGAAACTCAGTCCTCGGTATATTGGGCCCTTCCAAATTATCGAGCGAATAGGGCCTCTTGCATACCGTATTGCTTTGCCTCCACCATTGTCAAATCTGCATGATGTACTCCATGTGTCTCAGCTGCGGAAGTACATTCCCGATCCTAGTCAACCGTTAGATTTTGAAACGATCGACCTTCGACCGGACTTGTCCTTCCAACCTAGTCCGAATTACATCATGGAACGTGGCGAGAGGACGCTACGGACAAAGTCAATTCCCATTGTCAAGGTGGTTTGGGATGGTTTCTCCGCCGAGGAAGCTACTTGGGAGTTGGAGGACGATATGGGGAGAATGTAACATCCTCAAAATAATTAGGCGAATTATTTGGATGTTGACCCAATAGAAATAATTTAGTACTCGACTGGTAAATTTATTGAGTGCTAAAATTATTTATTGGATGACATTAGATCGTTAACCGGATAGTACGGATCAAGGAAGTTTTGGAATCGAAATAAGGGATTAAGATCAATATGGTAATTGGACCACGCTACCACTCATTTATTAATAAAATATATGTGTGTGTGTGTGTGTGTTAAATGAAAAGAAAGAAAGGTCCACGAGAGGGAGAAGAGAAACAGAGGAAGAAAAGAAGAGAAAAGAAGAGAAGGAAAAGAGAAAGAAGAAGAGGAAAGAAGAAGAGAAAGGAAGAAGAGGAATGAAGCCCAACCCTCCAAAATTCATCATCTCCATCATTTTCCCTCCCTCATCATAACCCAAGAATTTGGTAAGAATCCTCTCCATTTTTCCCCTCCCTTTTTGATTTCAAAATTTAGAGGGTTTTGTGTAAAAATTGTTGAAATCAAGGATTAATAGGTTGTGTTGGTGATTGGGTTATGTTTAAGATCGAAGCTAGGAGCG
>JAZGSX010000035.1:82500-120000 GCA_039519185.1 Astragalus membranaceus
TTGTTGTTGTTGTTGTTGTTCAAGAAGATAATAAAGATTCTATTGAGAATATGTAACACCCTGATATTTTTATTTCTTTAAAAACACCCAAGTGCACATTAAACTTACATCAGAGATAATATTTCCTGCTCAGATGCTGATTACCACTATAAAATTTTTGCTGAAATATAACATAACTCTCTTATACACACTTAAGACCATACGGTTCTTAGACCGTAAACTGTCAGCAACTGTGGTGGTCAGAATCATACAAGAAAGCGGAATGAAAGACAAACATGACACTAATGTCATAGTGCTGTGATACATGGACAACCGAAGGAAAATAAACTGAACATAAAGCTAAGTCATTATCCATTTCCCGGGGGCCACCTACTCGTGCCTCTGAGGTTTCTTCTGTCCCTGTTTATCTGTAAAACAACAACATTTAAACAGTGAGATACAATCTCAGTGAGTTCTACCGAGACCCCTGCTAACTCTCTCGGTTCAATTAATAATCCTTTTTAAAATCAACACGACACCGACTGCAATAAAGTTCTAACCCCGGTGAACGTGAACAAACAAAGTGCGGCACCGACTGCAATAAAGTGCTAAACCCCGGTGTATCGCACAGTACGACACCGACTGCAATAAAGTGCTAAACCCCGGTGTACGTACAACAAACTCATGACATAACACCGACTGCAATCCAGTGCTATATACCCGGTGAACCCCCTTACCAATAGTACATTCTCCTATTGGCACGGAGCCTAGGTTGGGGGAGCATGACTGCCCCGCCTAGTATGTCAAAACATGGGTCGTCACCCAACTCGATATACATATAAACATATATATCTACAGTACTATGAACCCACGGTCCATCAAATCAGACAATCCATGAAACACTTTAATCCACAATTTTATAAAATCCAAGTTCACACTCGCAATCTAGTTGACCACTTTTCGACTTAATTTTCAACATCAAAAACAGTTCATTTTGCCTTAAAAATAGAATATTCAGTTAGGCCTCTGAATAAGCTTTCCAACGCATCTTAGAACACCTCAATCGGGTTCCCGGATCAAAAGTTATCGCGAAACGAAAAACAGTGTTTGGTTGCTGAAATTCTGCCAACTGGCGCGCGAGTGGCGCGTGGCGCGCAAACGGCGCGCAAACGGCGCGCGAACAGACAGCAGGTTCTGTCCATTGGCGCGCAAGTGGCGCGCGGCGCGCAAACGGCTCGTGGACTGACAGTAAGGGGGACCTGTTAAGTGCAGAATTTTGCGATTTTCGCGAAATCCGCTATTCCGCTCAATTCCGATTTTTGTTCCGATCGAAAACAGATTTGACAACCAGTAAAATGAGTCCAATACAAACCACACAATCAATCAATCCAATCAAAACTCAATCAAAACGAATTGTATTAAAACGCGACATATTTTCAAATAACGGTTTTCGTTCCAAAATCTCTCGAAACCAATTAACGTAAAAACTAACGAGACACAAAAACATCCTAAGCGTGAGTAAAACTCACCCTTGACGCGAGAGCCGTCACCGAGACGAAATCACCGAGATTCCAAAAATCCCCAAACGAAACACAATAATCACCAATCCGCTCTCAATCTCGAATCGAGCTTCAATCCGCTTTCAATCTTCCTTGGGCTTGCTTCAAATCATGAATAACCAACCAAAATCATCATCAATCCCCCAAATCATCCCAAATTCGAAATTCAAATAGAGGGGAAAAGAGGAAAATAAGCTCACCAAAACTAGGGGGAAAGGAAGCTAGTAGGAAGGTGATGATGATGGTGAAAAACTTGGAGCTTGGGTGGTGATGGAAGCCCTTCTTCTCCTCTTTCTCTTCTTCTTCTTTCTTTTCTCCTCTTCTCTTCTTTTCTCCTCTGCTTCTTTTCTCTTCTGCGCTTTCTTTCCTCTTTTTCTTTCTTTTATTCTTTCCTTTCTTCTTTCATTTAACACACACACACATACTTATTTAATTAATAAATAAGTGGTAGCGTGTCCAATTACCATATCGATCTTAATTCCTTATTTCGATTCCAACACTTCCTTGATCCGTATTATTTGGTTAAAGATCCTGTGACAGCCAATAATTAATTTTAGCACTCAATAATTTTACCAATTAAGTACCAAATTAATTCAATTGGGTTAACATCCAAATAGTTCGATTAATTATTTTGAGGATGTTACATTCTCCCCAACTTGAAAGAATTTTGTCCTCAAAATTAGACACAACATACCTCAAGAGAACAAATACGGATACCGAGTCCGCATATCGTCCTCCAACTCCCAAGTAGCTTCCTCGGCGGAGAAACCATCCCAAACCACCTTGACAATGGGAACTGACTTTGTCCATAGCGTCCTCTCGCCATGTTCCATGATGTAATTCGGATTAGGTTGGAAGGACAAGTCCGGTCGAAGGTCAATCGTTTCGAAATCTAACAGTAGGGTCTGTCAAGTGGCGCGCGAGTGGCGCGTGGCGCGCAAGTGGCGCGCAGACTGACAGTAGGGTCTGTCAAGTGGCGCGCGAGTGGCGCGCGGTGCGCAAATGGCGCGCAGACTGACAGTAGGGGGTTCTGTCAAGTGCAGAATTTGGCGGTTTCGCGCGAAAACCGCGATTCCGCTTGATTCCGATTCTCGTTCCGATTGAAAACAGTTTTGACAACTATAAAAACAGTCTCAATCAAAGTCACACAATCAATCAAATCAATCAAAAACTCATTTTAAACGAATTGTATCAAAACGCGACATATTTTCCAATTAACGGTTTTTAAGTCAAAATCTTTCGAAATCAAATCACCAAAAGTTCCATTTCAACACGATACAACTCGAGACTCGCTCCGATCGATTCCTAACCCGAAACAGACAATATCAAGTAATATTCCAGACCAGTGAAAGCGATAAAACGATCAATCAATTAATTCGAAAAACAAAAATCCTAAACGTGAGTAGAACTCACCCTTGAAGCGTGAACCACGATCGAGCCGAAATCACCGAGTAACCACACGAACGCTCCCCGCTCCGGTGACACCCAATCCGCTTCCAAAGCTTCCCACTCGATCACGAAACCTCTTTTGACCGAAATACCAAATTCCTCGAAATCTTCCCCGAACACTATTCATCTTCTTCTTCAAGCTCAAAATCACTATTCATCCAAAAAACCCAAATTTGGATTCTCAAACCCTAACTCTCCCAACCTTCCAATCGAACATCAATCCGCTTTCCACCTTCATCGGGTTGCCTTCTAATCATCCGTAAACCATCACATCATCATCAAAAACCGAAATCCTTCTCCAAAACCTTCAATATTCGAAAATGGCAAAGTGAGAGAGAGTGAGTTGATCATGTTGATGTTGGTACCAAATCGAAGAGGAAGTAACGCTGAACGTTTTTCGTGTTGGAAGGAAGTCATTTTGATGAACCGAAATCCTCCATTTTTCCTCTTCTTCCTCCTTACCCTTTCTTTTCTCTTCTTTTCTTTTTTTCCTCTCTTTTCTCTCTGTTTCTCGCTGCCTTCTTCTTTCTTTCTTCTTTTTATTTCTTTCTTTTCTTTTTAATAACACACACACACACATACACGTATATACATATATTTATTTAATAAATATATGGCAACGTGGTCAAATTACCATATTGATCTAAATCTCTTATTTCGATTCCAAAACTTCCTTGATCTGTATTATCCGGTTAACGATCCGATGAAAACCAATAAATAATTTTAGCACGCGATAAATTTACCTGTTAAGTACTAAATTGGTTTAATTGGGTTAACACCCAAATAATTCTATTAATTATTTTGCGGATGTTACATTCTCCCCAACTTGAAAGAATTTTGTCCTCAAAATTTCGTTAAGTCTTTCATCCTACTAACCGATGATCGACATCCCCAGAAAGGTCTTTTAGTTGCTGGAACACAATCTTGAATTAACGAAATGAGTGTAGAAAATCTTCCCAAGTTGGCACATCAATCTCCATGTATGATCCGCTACTACCCTAGAACGTTTCTAAGGTTATAGTCCGAACTCCCTAGTTTCGAATTAATACGAGAAACTCACCATTTGCCTACATAGGCTTCGCACCGCGTTTGAAAACACTTCCGAAGCTTCATTCCAATTATCCTCGTTTACTCCCCAACTTTGATTAATCTAAATCAGAGGGTCTAATACAAGATGCTTGATGGAAATACTCGTTGAAAAATGAGGTCCGCATAACGGTACTCTTCGGTAAAGGTAAAAACAAACACAATTTCCTCGAAGGGTATAAACACGTTCTCAACAAACCTTCTAAAATCCATAACAGTTCTCGTACACACCGACAATGTGACGAAAAAGTCACTTGTGAAACTTCTTGACTCGCCCCCAAGATTTTGGGATAATACTTTTCGAAAGAAGATGAAATGAGGATTTACCAGAAACGTTTATCTTAAACGTAGAAATAAACCGTGTGGACATCAAATAAATTTGAACGTAATGAAAATCACCTTTGTTGTTCTCAAAACAACTATCGAACAGAGCTCATAGCTCTTTTTCCTCTATTGCAACTTCAACACGAGGTTTTTACCAACGACACGCCCGATTCCTTTCCAAATTAATCAATAGCATTGAGAGCTTCCCCTCAACCTAAGTAATCCTTCTAGGATTTTCCTAAATCAGATTTCATTAGCCTCTTGATTCGTTCCCAAAATTTACTTTAGCATGCGGGTTTTCACAAAAACGATTTTTCAAAACTATTACACCGCACGCCAAGCTTCACTTCGGAAATTTCTGTCACTTATAAGCAGATCCATCAACTAACCCTTTGATGGTTATTCGCAACGTGAAAACAGTCAGCTGTCACCTCATTTTCACATTCGTATTCACGTTTGACTTGTCAAACGGAATCGCATAATACTATCTCCTTGTTAACCTTCACAAGGAGAGGTTAACAAACTAATACCTCTGCTTTATATTCTGTACACCCTGGAACAGAATATAAACTTCGGTGTGCTTCCTCTAACACTTGCCTTTTATTGTTCCCATCATCGGCCGCACAGATTCTACCGTTGAAACAACTGACTCCATCACTATCCATAGTAAAATCTGGAAATACCTTTTGTGATTGTAGCTTCACATCAACTTCCTATGCTAAGCGTATAGAATCCCTTAGGGAACTAGAGATCCTCATATGGCTAAACACTAACAGGTTCCTCTCGATCTTGAATTCAGATTTAAGTCTCTATCAGACTCTAATAATTCCATCTAATGCATCATAATTCTACCGTGTGGAGCGATTTCCTACTACTCGCATCAGCTACATCATTGGAATTTCTTGGATGATACTTCAACCCGAAGTCATAATCCTTCAGAAATTCTACACACTTCTCTGCCTGCTATTTAGTTCTTTCTGATCAAACAGATACCTTAAACTCTTGTGACCACTAGAGACTTCGAAACGAGAGCCATACAGGTAATATCTCCAAATCTTCAGTGCATACACAATAGCTATTAACTCCAATTCATGAATTGGATAATTCTCCCTATGATCCTTCAATTGCCTGAATGCATAAGCTATCTCTTGTTGATTTGCATTAGAATACATCCTATACCCTTCCCTGAAGCGTCATCAAAAATTTGAAATTCGAATGACGGATCCGGAAGAATCAGGATTGGAGCAGAAGTCAACCTAACCTTCAATTCTTGAAAACATTTTCCACAATCAGCATCCCACGTAACCGGTTGACCCCTTTCGAGTTAGTCGAGTAAGTGGAAATCTAACTGTGAGAACCCTTTAACAAATCTCTGATAGTAACCGGCTAGACCCAGAAACTTTTGATCTCTGCGGCTGACGTCGGTCACTCCCATTCAACACCGCTTCCTTCTCACTGGGACCTACAGAAACTCCCGACTTGGGAAATCACATGTCCCAAAGACTTTACCTCGGACACCCAAAAATCATACTTCAAAGGTTTCAAGTACAACTCCTTTTCTCGGAGTACACTCTGAACAATGCGGAGGTGTTGAACATGCTCCTCAATGGTCTTCGAGTACACCACGACATCATCAATGAAAATGACTACAAACTGATCAAGGTACGCGTGGAAGACTCGGTTCATGTAATCCATGAATACCGCTGGAGCATTAGGTAGACCGAAAGGCATCACTACTAACTCGTAATGTCCATACCTAGTACGGAAAGCTGTCTTCGGAATATCTAAGGCTCTAACTTTTATTTGATGACATCCTGACCTCAGGTCAATTTTTTGAAAACACTGCAGCACCTCAAATTGCTCAAGCAAATCGTCTATCCTTGGTAAGGGATACTTATTCTTGATCGTCACTTTGTTAAGTTGTCGATAACCGATGTACAATCTCTTGCTACTAACCTTTCTTTTGACTAATCACACCAGAGCACTCCTTGGAGAAGCACTCGGTCGACAGAATTTCTTTAACATCGACTCTTCCAGTTGAGACTCCATTTCCTTTAACTCTAAAGAAACCTTCAATAAGAAGCAGTAGATATTGATCCTGTACCGGAATCAATTCTATAGAAAACTCTACCTCTCGCTCTGGATGTACGGAAGAAACTTTATCGTGAAAACATCCAGAAAGTCATTCACGACCTGAACGTTCGCCAAATCTAAACTAGTTTCAGTGGATGCAGATAACATACTAACATGTGCTCCCGCACCTTGGAATGAAGATTGACCGTCTAAGGTGAACTAGGTAACCGCTTCAGAATTTGTCTTAAACAATTCAACTGATTCTGAAGCGAAGCTGATAGTTGATTAACACAGTTGATTGCAACATGATTTCCAGTCATCCAATTCATACCCAAAATGGTGTCCACACTTCTCATAGGCAAACAAATAATCCTTCAGTAACCTATCAGCCGTTGCAACTGTCTGAGCATCCAAAATGTTGACTCGTCCTTGCCTTGGAGCTGCTTGTGACTCCTTGAAACTTTTCCTTACAGGGCACTCTTTACCATAGTGACCCTCTACATTTCTATAATAGCACCGATTAGATCTTCGCTGACAATCACCTTTGCGATTCCTTCCGCATCTCCTACAACTTCTAAACTGTGATGCTTTCCACATTTAGAACATCTTCTGACCTTTGAAGAATCAAAGAATCGCATCTGCTTTTCCTTTGATGAAATTATCTTAGGACTTTGCATTCGGAGTCGATAGTTCAACTACCTTCTTTCCTTTCCCATATTTCCTATGAGATCATCCTCGGCGACATAGGCTGATTGTACAAAGGCAACATAATTGGTGATAGTATAAGAACTGAGACCCTAAGTCATAAAAGCACTGAGGCCCTTCTTATACCTCCGCATTCTCCATTCGTCATCCGGAGCTTACTTTACCACTTGGAAGAACTGAGACAACTTCTCGAATTTAGCGGTGTATTCTTCCACCGTCATGTCACCTTTCCTGAGGATGCACCGGTGGGAGATTCCGGTTTTGGTCAAGGATTGCGTCTTGGTCATCCTGCCATAATTCCGCTTATGATGCACTAAGTATTAAGTTGATCAGGCTCAATGTCACTTAGCATCACAAGTGTAATTACAACAAGGACTAACAAGGAATCGACTCAACCCTAAACTAAGTCCGACTAGGTCGAACTGCTCTGATACCAACTGTAACACATTAGAGATATATTTCCTGCTTAGACACTGAATATCACTATAAATTTTTCGCTGAATATAACCCAAACAGTTTTATTTACAACAAGACAATATGGTTCTCAGACCATATCCATCAGCATCTATAGCATTCAGTATCATACAAGAAAGCGGAAGAAAGATATGCACAAAATACATAATGCTTTAGTATACAGACAACAAAAGGGAAATAAGCTTAAACATAAAGCTAGGCTATCAGCATCCAGTCCGAGCTCAACCTACTCGTGCCTCTTGGATTTCCGCTGTCCCTGTGTCTCTGTAAAACAACAACATTTAAACAGTGAGATACAATCTCAGTGAGATACAATCTCAGTGAGATACAATCTCAGTGAGATACAATCTCAGTGAGTTCTATCGAGACCCCTACTAACTCTCTCGGTTCAATTAAAAATCCTTTTTAAAATCATCACGACACCGACTGCAATAAAGTGCTAACCCCGGTGAACGTGAACAAACAAAGTGCGGCACCGACTGCAATAAAGTGCTAAACCCCGGTGTATCGCACAGTACGACACCGACTGCAATAAAGTGCTAAACCCCGGTGTACGTACAACAGACTCATGACATAACACCGACTGCAATCCAGTGCTATATACCCGGTGAACCCCCTTACCAATAGTACATTCTCCTATTGGCACGGAGCCTAGGTTGGGGGAGCATGACTGCCCCGCCTAGTATGTCAAAACATGGGTCGTCACCCAACTCGATATATATATATAAACATATATATCTACAGTACCATGAACCCACGGTCCATCAAATCAGACAATCAATGAAACACTTTAATCCACATTTTATAAAATCCAAGTTCACACTCGCACTCTAGTTGACCACCTTTCGACACAATTTTCAATATCAAAAACAGTTCATTTTTCCTTAAAAATAGAATATTCAGTTAGGCCTCTGAATAAGCTTTCCAACGCATCTTAGAACACCTCAATCGGGTTCCGGAATCAAAAGATATCGCAAAAACAAAATCAGTGAAAAATTGTTGAAAATCTGCAAAGTGGCGCGCGAGTGGCGCGTGGCGCGCAAGTGGCGCGCAGACTGACAGTAGGGTCTGTCAAGTGGCGCGTGAGTGGCGCGCGGTGCGCAAGTGGCGCGCAGACTGACAGTAGGGGGTTCTGTCAAGTGCAGAATTTGGCGGTTTCGCGCGAAAACCGCGATTCCGCTTGATTCCGATTCTCGTTCCGATTGAAAACAGTTTTGACAACTATAAAAACAGTCTCAATCAAAGTCACACAATCAATCAAATCAATCAAAAACTAATTTTAAACGAATTGTATCAAAACGCGACATATTTTCCAATTAACGGTTTTTAAGTCAAAATCTTTCGAAATCAAATCACCAAAAGTTCCATTTCAACACGATACAACTCGAGACTCGCTCCGATCGATTCCTAACCCGAAACAGACAATATCAAGTAATATTCCAGACCAGTGAAAGCGATAAAACGATCAATCAATTAATTCGAAAAACAAAAATCCTAAACGTGAGTAGAACTCACCCTTGAAGCGTGAACCACGATCGAGCCGAAATCACCGAGTAACCACACGAACGCTCCCCGCTCCGGTGACACCCAATCCGCTTCCAAAGCTTCCCACTCGATCACGAAACCTCTTTTGACCGAAATAACAAATTCCTCGAAATCTTCCCCGAACACTATTCATCTTCTTCTTCAAGTTCAAAATCACTATTCATCCAAAAACCCCAAATTTGGATTCTCAAACCCTAACTCTCCCAACCTTCCAATCGAACATCAATCCGCTTTCCACCTTCATCGGGTTGCCTTCTAATCATCCGTAAACCATCACATCCTCATCAAAAACCGAAATCCTTCTCCAAAACCTTCAATATTCGAAAATGGCAAAGTGAGAGAGAGTGAGTTGATCATGTTGATGTTGGTACCAAATCGAAGAGGAAGTAACGCTGAACGTTTTTCGTGTTGGAAGGAAGTCGTTTTGATGAACCGAAATCCTCCATTTTTCCTCTTCTTCCTCCTTACCCTTTCTTTTCTCTTCTTTTCTTTTTTTCCTCTCTTTTCTCTCTGTTTCTCGCTGCCTTCTTCTTTCTTTCTTCTTTTTATTTCTTTCTTTTCTTTTTAATAACACACACACACACATACACGTATATACATATATTTATTTAATAAATATATGGCAACGTGGTCAAATTACCATATTGATCTAAATCTCTTATTTCGATTCCAAAACTTCCTTGATCCGTATTATCCGGTTAACAATCCGATGAAAACCAATAAATAATTTTAGCACTCGATAAATTTACCTGTTAAGTACTAAATTGGTTTAATTGGGTTAACACCCAAATAATTCTATTAATTATTTTGCGGATGTTACACAGAACATTGCTAATCCCGGTGTATCGTACAATAATCTTTAACATAACACCGACTGCAGAACATTGCTAATCCCGGTGAACCCCCTACCAATAGTACATTCTCCCATTGGCATGGAGCCTAGGGAAGGGGATCATGACTGCCCCGCCTAGTATGTTACACATGGGTCGTCACCCAACTCGATATATAAACATATATCTACAATAATATGAACTCAGGGTCCATCACCTCAGACAATCAGCTGAACACTTAACCCACGTTTTTATAAAACCAAGTTCACACTCGCACTCTATTTTACCTCTTTTCGACACAATTTACGACTTTGAAAACAGTTTATTTTGCCTTAAAACTAGAATATTCAGTTAGGCCTCTGAATAAGCTTTCAAACGCATCTTAGAACACCTCAATCGGGTTCCTGGATCAAAAGTTATCGCGAAAACAAAATCAGAGAATAGTTGCTGAAAATCTGCAAACCGTCGCGACGCGAACTACTACCGTCGCGACGCGAAAAACGACAGAAACCTTTTGCGTAACAAAACTGGGCCAGGTCGCGACGCGATGAGAACGGGTCGCGACGCGACCCTCTGCAGAAAAGTGCAGTTTTTCCATTTTCTTGCGAAACTCGCTATTCCGCTCAATTCCGATTCTCGTTCCGACTGAAAACAGATTTAACAACCAGCAAAACAAACCCAACCAATACCACACAATCAAACAATTCAATCAAAAACTCAATCGAAACGAATATTATCAAAAACGACATATTTTTCCAAATAGCGGTTTTCAAGTTAAAATCTTTCGGAAACAAATCACATAAAATTTATCGAGACACAAAAACATCCTAAGCGTGAGTAAAACTCACCCTTGAAGCGAGAGCCGATATCGAACCGAATTTTCCGAGACTTGAAAAACTCTCGAACGGAACCCTATTTCACCAAATCTCTCCAAACTTCGATTCGAACTTCACAACGCGATCAATCCGCTCCTAGCTTCGATCCAAAGATATGGGTTTTGATGAGGGAGGAAAGATGGTGAAGATGTTGAATTTTGGAGGGTTGGGCTTCACTCCTCTTCTTCCTTTCTCTTCTTCTTTCCTCTTCTTCTTTCTCTTTTCCTTCTCTTCTTTTCTTTCTCTTTTCTCTTCTTTTCTTTCTCTGTTTCTCTCCTCACTCTCGTGGACCCTTCTTTCTTTTTATTCAACACACACTCACACACATATATTTAATTAATAAATGAGTGGTAGCGTGGTCCAATTACCATATTGATCTTGATCCCTTATTTCGATTCCTTGACCCGTATTATTCGGTTAACGATCCTGTGACAGCCAATAATTAATTTTAGCACTCAATAATTTTACCAATTAAGTACCAAATTAATTCAATTGGGTTAACATCCAAATAATTCGATTAATTATTTTGAGGATGTTACATTCTCCCCAACTTGAAAGAATTTTGTCCTCAAAATTAGACACAACATACCTCAAGAGAACAAATACGGATACCGAGTCCGCATATCGTCCTCCAACTCCCAAGTAGCTTCCTCGGCGGAAAAACCATCCAAAAACCACCTTGACAATGGGAACTGACTTTGTCCGTAGCGTCCTCTCGCCATGTTCTATGATGTAATTCGGATTAGGTTGGAAGGACAAGTCCGGTCGAACGTCAATCGTTTCGAAATCTAACGGTTGACTTGGATCGGGAATGTACTTCCGCAACTGAGACACATGGAATACGTCATGCAGATTCAACAATGGTGGAGGCAAAGCAATACGGTATGCAAGAGGCCCTACTCCCTCGATAATCTGGAAGGGTCCAATATACCGAGTGTCATACCCCAATTTTGTCCGGCTTAGGTCAAAACCCTAATTTTCCCCACAAAAAATAAAAATAAATTATGCATTGCATTTTGAATCCCAGAAACCACGCCAAAGTTTTTGGAATCATTCTTAGGGTTAGAATGCACTTTTTAAGAAACTAGGGTTTTGAAAATACGTTATGCATGCATGGCAAGCTTTGAAAAATATTTTATGCATGCATGGCAAGAACCTAAAAGCATTTTTTTGGAAAGCAAGAATTGATTTCTAGGCCAAAAATCGATTTATAGTATGTTGCATAGGCCTTGAAAATCGATTTTTAAGCTCTTCCATAGGCCATGAATCGATTCCTCATTGTTTTAACTAAGCATGGAATCGATTTTCACCTATTATATATGTCCTGAAAATCGATTTCCCTCTCCTTTCATAGGCCTTGAAATCGATTTTCAGGCCATTTTAAAGAGGTGAAAATCGATTCCTACTTTTCCCATAGGCCATACAATCGATTCCCATCATTTCCAAAAATAAAGAATCGATTCCTACATATTTCCAAAGACCACAGAATCGATTTTCAGGATCTCCAAATGTCCTGAAAATCGATTCCTACCATTTTTCATAGGCCATATAATCGATTCTTGTCATTTTCAAAAATAAAGAATCGATTCCTACATATTTCCAAAGACTCAAACAATCGATTCATCCTTGCCATAAATGTTTTTAAAAAATCCTACGCTTTCCTAAGCCTATAAATAGGCAGCCTCAAATCACATTGACACACAGACTTCACATCTTCACACAGGGACACTTCACACAAGATCAGAGAGAAGAATTGCTACACACATTTTTCACGAGATCTGAGGGACATTTTCACGAGATCTGAGAGACATTTCACGAGATCTGGGAAGACAACTCTCGCAAATCTCATTTTCCAGTTCTCCGCTTCATTTTCGCTCGTTCTTCAGATCTGTAATATCTGTCTTCATCAGAGGTATTTCAGTCTTTTCATTTGTTAATATTTAGTTATTGTGATCCATGTGATTTAACTTAGCTATAGCATTCATCTACTCGTTCTTGTATGTTATCGTCCATTGCTGAGGACGAACCATATGATTCCCACTTATGCCTAGTGCATCATATTCTAAGTGGTGAAGATGGTCTCGGGTGATTCAGCTTGCCCCTTTTAAACCCTTTCAAAAACATTTTTTAGAACTACGTCGCTTTGATTCCCGTTTGGGATACGTAGGAGCGAGCCACGTCCTCGTCAAGCGCAACAAATAAAAATTCTTTTCATCCCCCTAAACCTCCATTTTCAAAACAAACAAAAAATGTTTTCAAACCCATTGTTGTTAGTAGCTAATCAGAACCGTAGTTCGTCTAGCTACTGACATCGATGTCCTTTCTCCAAAAGAATAATAAGCGATGACCACCCATAGCCTTTGCTAGTTTGATCATCAAACAAATCAATCTTTTTCAAAAAAGCTTTCAAAAAGAGAATAAAAACAAGTTGTTACCAACGGTCACCCAGAATCTTAGTTCGTTTGACTAGCGGTAGCGACTCCTTTTGAGTACTTAGCGGTGATTACCCATAGCCTTAGCTAGTTTAATCACTCGCTAATACTCGTCCTATTTCGAAAACTCACCTAAAAAGTTAAAAAACAAAAACCAAGAACTACGTAGCTTTGAATTCTCCATCGCACCGGGAGATACGTAGGAGCGGGCCATGTCCCGTCAAGCACTTTTCTCTAAAAACCTTTTTTCCCCCTTTCCTCACCAAAAATAAAATTTTCATTAAGCTTTCAAACAAAGAATAAATAGGCAAATCTAGGTATTTTTCAAATCAAATGTTAAAACCACACATTTAATTAGAGGTTCCCTTTCGGTAGAAAGGACGTGCGCGGTGCTAACACCTTCCTCGCACGTAACCGACCCCCGAACCTATATCTCTAGTTTTCAAAAGACCATCCGCCTTATCCAAAAGACCTTTTTTCAATGTTTTGGTCTTAAAATTAAAATATTGGTGGCGGCTCCAAATTTTTCCACGTTGTACATTGAGAAACCCCAAGCGGGGATTTTTCGGGGTGCAACAGCTGGCGACTCCGCTGGGGACCCTTTATTTTTTTAAAGACGAGGGTCAAGCCTAACTAATTAAAATGTGTGGTTTATTGTATACCTTGTTTGCCTTTCTTTCTTATCATTGATTGCAGGCATATGCATTTGTCTTCTTTGTTATTCCCTATCTCCTCTTCTACTCCTATAGTTTTATTGCTTATGCTCATGCATTCTTCCAATCCCCATGTTCCCTTCTTTCTTTGCCCCTTTTCTTCAAGGTAAGCTCATGCATCTCTCCCCAATTCTATCATGTCCCTTCTTCGCAGCTCCCTTTCTGAAGTAAGTAATGTGTTTGTTGTTGGTACCCTAGGCTAGTTGTATTTGAATGATATTAAATCCTAGGGTAGACGACATGCTATTGTCTGGACTGTCTGGATTTTCATTTGCAGGTGGGGTAGTACTAGGGAAAATGCCCTTGACACACACTACACTTATACCCTGTGATTATGTGCTTTGAGTGGGACCATAACCCAGGTCTGCAAAAACTTAGGAGAGTGGATTCGAGTAGTGAGAGCCCATCAGGACCTTTGTCCGTTTGGCTACTTGCGAAAGTTTCAACCAGAGTTGTGCTCTTTCATGATGCCTCACACCTAGCAGTTTGCTGCATTTGTGGGGAATTTTGTGAAAGGGACTGTAGCTCTGGTGGCCTTGTGAGGGAGTGAATAGAGCTACATGGAAAGATTACCCTTTTAATTGCCCTAGATCATAGGTCTTACCTCTTTTTAGGTCACAAGGGCTTTTCCAAAAATTGTGTGTGCATTATTACATCTAGTTCATTTCCGCCAACGTTTTTGAAAAAAACAACAAAATCAAAAAAGAATATGTTTTTCTTTCATGAGGTGGCATATAGGGTATACTGCCCTAAATTTTCAAAACCCCACCTGTAAATATCTGTCTTTATAACAAGCATCCTCATCACTCGCATTTTACATCGTAACAGCATGCATTACATAAGCAAAATTCTGAAAAAATTCATACAGCATTCCTCATGCATCTAATAACATAAAACCATGTGCATATGCATTGCATTCATTTACGCATTCATACTTGTACTCATAAAAGATGTTCTATCATCAGAAAGAAAAGGCAAGCTGGTTCGCCAACACCGATACTCTATCCGTCTACAGACAAGGCTAATGGCTAGCAATCAACATCTCGAGAATGAGGACCCCCTGGGTCAAGATGAGTCGGTTGTGGAAATTCTTAACCCCGAGCAGCTGGCCCAAGAGAACCAGGCTCTGAAAACTAAGGTGGAGACCATGGAAGCTCATATGGCCGAGGTAATGAATATGCTGCAAAATCTGAGAAGTGGGACCACTGCTGAAGCCATCCCCGTGGTGACAAGTCAGCCTGCTGTGGTTACTTCTAGTGGAGCTGCGGGTGTGCCACACATTCACGTCCCTAGTCCCAGTGTCGTACTTCCAAGAAGTTCTCCTGCTCTTGCCCCGGAAATTACTGTGAATCCTCCAAGTGCTGCTTACCAAATGGGGAACCCCGCTCAGTATGGGGGTTACTACTTCAGTCCAGGGAGCTATCCTCAGGGCCAGATGGTTGAAAGTTCACAGCCAAGAGACAGATATCATTTGCTAGAGGAACGATTGAAAGCGATGGAAGGGTCAAGTACAAAGGCTAAGGATGCACGGGACCTGTGTCTTGTCCCAGGGGTTGTTATACCTCCCAAATTCAAGGCACCAGATTTTGATAAGTACCGCGGTACTGGGTGTCCCTCCAGCCACTTAACAATGTATGTTAGGAAGATGGCAGCTTATGCGCATGATGATAAAGTGCTGATCCATTTCTTCCAAAACAGTCTGACTGGAGCGTCTTTGGACTGGTACATGCAGTTGCAGCCTTCTGACATCCACAGTTGGAAGGACCTTTCTGAAGCTTTCTTAAAGGAGTACGAATACAACAAAGACATGGCTCCAGATCGGATTCAGTTGCAGTATATGAGCAAGAAAGATCATGAGTCCTTTAATGAATATGCTCAAAGGTGGAGAAATATAGCCGCACAAGTGAAGCCACCACTGACTGAGAAGGAAATGGTGCATGTATTTATGGAAACTCTCCCAGCATCTTACTACGACAGATTAATTGGGAGTGTATCCACTAATTTCTCAGACATGGCAAAAGTCGGCGAAAGAATTGAAGCCGGGATAAAAAGAGGAAGAATCTCCTGCAATCTTGCTGGCACCGACAATGCTAGTGACTTTCCTGCAAAAAAGGATGGAGAAACCAATGCTATAACGGGGCAAAGAAGGTCGAGCAAGTTCAGTCCCATTCCTATGTCATACACTGACTTGTGCGGCCGTCTGGTTAACCACAAATTGATCTCCCTTCGAGAGATGAAGCCAGTTCAACCTCCATTCCCGAGAGGATATGATTCAGATGCCAGGTGTGATTTCCATTCCGGGGCAATTGGTCACTCAACTGAGAAGTGCAAACCTTTCAAGTATTTGGTTCAAGAACTTATTGATACAAAGCAGTTGGCCTTTAACGAGGATGGTGGGATATTAACAGTCAATCTGAACCCTTAGAGCCCGGGGCTATCAAGCCGGAACTGCAACAATCGAAAGAGCATCAAGGTGTTGAAAGCAGCAGCGTCAAGTCTTCATGTTTTGTCATGCATCTCGCAGCATTCATGAGTGGGTGTCGTTTTTCATGTAGTCTTTCAGTAATTTTCTACAATGCAACCTTGTGGCTCTGCCCAAGGCCACAGGACCAGTTGTTAGGGGCACACATGTTTTTATTTTCAAAATCATCATCATCAATAAAAACGTTGTTTTTGAATTCCAATCAATAAAAATCAATTCCTTTTCATTTCATGTGTCTCTTCTTTTCTTTATTATTTTTGCTTGCTTGTCTCACCTTCCATTCTGCTTTTTCGCCTCGGTAAAAAGCAAATCCACAGCAATTGTCTCTCAAAATAACAGTGCCAACAGTCCATATTTTGACTTTGATCACCTTATCAATCAAGCAAAGTGGGACGTTGAGAAAGACCGGGAAAATCCTCCAGAAGGTTAATGAAGCAAAGAAAAGGGGTTATTCAGCATCACGGGGAATCCACTGAAGTGATCAACTTGGGGACCGCTGAAAAGAGGTCAAGATGGGTACTTCAAAGGAAAATTAGAGCGCAAAAAGGAAATAAAGAAGAAGGGCAAGTGCATGAAAATAAGTGAATTATTGTCCCGGAGTTAATTTTTGAGGAAATAAGCAATCATGATTTGAAATGAAGTCGGACTACCATTCCATATCCAAAACAAAATCCCTCCTACCCACCGTAAGCCAAGAAAATCCCAAAAACAAAATCCCTCCTACCCATCTTAAGCCAAGAAAAGCCAAAAATCCAAAAGTCACCTTAGACAAGGACCACCTCGAAAAAAAAAAAAAAAAAAAAACAACAAATGCATCATTCTTTATCAGCTCACCCAAGCTCAAGGAAAAAAGAAAGTCAAAGAAAGAAAAATCGTTCAAAAAGGAAAATCCCAAAACCAAAAATACAAAAGAGATGTAAATAGTGAGTTGATACATGTTACCACAAAACCAAGAGGTCCTCGTCTCGATAAACCTTCAAACACTTTCTCATTTCCATGCCCCCCTCCTCTCATAAACCGCAAACACTCTCCGAATAAATAAAAAACCATCCTGCCATTAGCCCCAAATACCTCATTAAGCCTACTCATCTCTCCTCCACAAAACACCACAATCCCGAAAGGTCCATTCCGATCAATGATTGATTGCTGTTGTTTTCTCAAAGTTTTAGCTCAAGGACAAGCAAATTCATTTGTTTACAATATGCCAAGTGGGGCAATTCTGTTGCTCTTCACCCCTCCTACAATTGGGGAAATTGACCCTACACCTATCTCATCCATGGTCGCACTCACATTCATTGAAGTCATACAGGGGCAACCCCCTTTCTTCTCTAGTGTATGGGTCAGAAGCAGTTCTTCTCATCAAGGTTGAAATACCCTCTCTACGAGTAGTCATGGAGGCCAGGTTAGAAGAAGCAAAATGGATCCAAGCTCGTCTAGATCAACTGAATCTCATTAAAGGGAAAAGAATTGCTGCCCTGCGCCATGGCCAGTTGTACCAACAAAAGATGAAGGCAGCTTTCGGCAGGAAAGTCCGTCTTCGAGAATTCGGCGAAGGAGACCATGTACTCAAAAAGATCCTACCTATCCAGACTGACTCCGTGGGAAGTTGATACCCACTTATGACGGTCCATATGAAGTCAAGAAAGTTTTTTTTCAGAGGAGCGCCGATACTCGTAAGCATAGACGGCGAAGATCTCAGGAATCCAGTCAATTCAGATCAAGTGAAGAAGTATTATGCCTAAAAGAAATAGATGAAAAAAGAGAAAGACAAGCCAAGTAAGAATTAGCTCGCTAGGTTGAAAACCCGCAAAGGGCGGCCTAGGCAAAATCAGAGCGACCCGGTGGATTGAAAACCCGCAAAGGGCGATCCAGGCAAAAATTAGGGTCTGAAAACTTAGGCATGAAAAGTAAAGAAAGGCATACAACTCTCCTACAAGCTTGGATGAGGGAGTGATCAAGGTCAAGGACATAGATGTTTGGCACTGTTCCATAGAGACGGACAGTCAGAATTCAGCTTCTCTCCTTTTTCGTGTCTTTTTATAGTTTAAACTCTCAAATGCAATAAACAATCGGCGTAACTTCTTGTGCGACCGGTTTCCGCATTAATAAAAGTTCAAATTTCTAGTATCTGTTCACTCTTTTATTTTCTGCTCTTTCTGCTCAAAATAAACGTTTTATGATGATGATGGTCCTGAACTGTAAAACATGTGCATACATCATGGAGCATTGCAAATCACTACGAGATTCTTAAGAGTCCTGAGAGAAAGCACACCCTCAAAATCAGTCAATCATGCAAGAGAAAGCAACTACATCCACGCTTGCTTCAAACCAGCAAAGTCAAGACCAACATGCACTCGGCCCATGAGCCCCACAAGTCCAACAGGTTCCTCAGTCTCGTGTCATGAGTATCGCGGGTTGGGTGAACCAGCAAAAATAAAAAAATAAAAAAAAACAAGCAAAAAAAGGGGGGGCAATAAACAAACACAGTCATGCATTACATTCATCATGCATAAAATCATGCATTTATCAGGCAGGAAAATAATAAGAGAAATCCAGGCATTTGCATTCATCATAAGAGAAAGAAAAATAAAATAGCAATCATAGCATTTGCATCATGCATCTCATAGAAAAAACAAAACGAAGCCTTCCATTGCATACACTAGCATTCCATGCGGTCAAAACCAGACCTTTGTGTCCTTAAACCAGATCATTGTGATCCATAAACCAGACCTTTGTGTCCTTAAACCAGATCATTGTGATCCATAAACCAGACCTTTGTGTCCTTAAACCAGATCATTGTGATCCATAAACCAGACCTTTGTGTCCTTAAACCAGATCATTGTGATCCATAAACCAGACCTTTGTGTCCTTAAACCAGATCATTTGTGATCCATAAACCAGACCTTTGTGTCCTTAAACCAGATCATTGTGATCCATAAACCAGACCTTTGTGTCCTTAAACCAGATCATTGTGATCCATAAACCAGACCTTTGTGTCCTTAAACCAGACCAGATCATTGTGATCCATAAACCAGACCTTTGTGTCCTTAAACCAGACCTTTAGGGTCCATAAACCAGACCAATGTGCAGACACGTATTGCTCCATAAACCAGGCTTGTCGGCCCACAAACCAGATCATTGTGATCCATAAACCAGACCTTTGTGTCCTTAAACCAGATCATTGTGATCCATAAACCAGACCTTTGTGTCCTTAAACCAGACCTTTAGGGTCCATAAACCAGACCAATGTGCAGACACGTATTGCTCCATAAACCAGGCTTGTCGGCCCACAAACCAGATCATTGTGATCCATAAACCAGACCTTTGTGTCCTTAAACCAGATCATTGTGATCCATAAACCAGACCTTTGTGTCCTTAAACCAGATCATTGTGCCCCCTCAGACCGTTTTACTAGTACCATAGCTAGTAGCGCTCCTTCAGACCACGTTGGTCCTCCAATTAAAGCCTAGGCAGCCTTCCAGACCCTGAGTGGTCCTTCAGAGTCTTAGTGCTCCTTCAGACCCTGAGTGGTCCTTTAGAGCCTTAGTGCTCCTTCAAATCCCGAGTGGTCCGTCATTTTCTCTCTTGGTTAATGCGCCAGGTGTTAACCATTCCACGTTTGTTCTCAAAATAGAAAAAGGAAAAGAGGAAAATTCGGGTTTCCCCAAGTGGACAAAATCGGTATAATTTCTGAATTCTTTATTTCTATTTTGCCTCGAAATACGTCCTGCGCAATTCATATTTCTTGTCAAAATCCAAATAAAGAGGGGCAGCTGTCATACCCCAATTTTGTCCGGCTTAGGTCAAAACCCTAATTTTCCCCACAAAAAATAAAAAAAAATTATGCATTGCATTTTGAATCCCAGAAACCACGCCAAAGTTTTTGGAATCATTCTTAGGGTTAGAATGCACTTTTTAAGAAACTAGGGTTTTGAAAATACGTTATGCATGCATGGCAAGCTTTGAAAAATATTTTATGCATGCATGGCAAGAACCTAAAAGCATTTTTTTGGAAAGCAAGAATTGATTTCTAGGCCAAAAATCGATTTATAGTATGTTGCATAGGCCTTGAAAATCGATTTTTAAGCTCTTCCATAGGCCATGAATCGATTCCTCATTGTTTTAACTAAGCATGGAATCGATTTTCACCTATTATATATGTCCTGAAAATCGATTTCCCTCTCCTTTCATAGGCCTTGAAATCGATTTTCAGGCCATTTTAAAGAGGTGAAAATCGATTCCTACTTTTCCCATAGGCCATACAATCGATTCCCATCATTTCCAAAAATAAAGAATCGATTCCTACATATTTCCAAAGACCACAGAATCGATTTTCAGGATCTCCAAATGTCCTGAAAATCGATTCCTACCAATTTTCATAGGCCATATAATCGATTCTTGTCATTTCCAAAAATAAAGAATCGATTCCTACATATTTCCAAAGACTCAAACAATCGATTCATCCTTGCCATAAATGTTTTTAAAAAATCCTACGCTTTCCTAAGCCTATAAATAGGCAGCCTCAAATCACATTGACACACAGACTTCACATCTTCACACAGGGACACTTCACACAAGATCAGAGAGAAGAATTGCTACACACATTTTTCACGAGATCTGAGGGACATTTTCACGAGATCTGAGAGACATTTCACGAGATCTGGGAAGACAACTCTCGCAAATCTCATTTTCCAGTTCTCCGCTTCATTTTCGCTCGTTCTTCAGATCTGTAATATCTGTCTTCATCAGAGGTATTTCAGTCTTTTCATTTGTTAATATTTAGTTATTGTGATCCATGTGATTTAACTTAGCTATAGCATTCATCTACTCGTTCTTGTATGTTATCGTCCATTGCTGAGGACGAACCATATGATTCCCACTTATGCCTAGTGCATCATATTCTAAGTGGTGAAGATGGTCTCGGGTGATTCAGCTTGCCCCTTTTAAACCCTTTCAAAAACATTTTTTAGAACTACGTCGCTTTGATTCCCGTTTGGGATACGTAGGAGCGAGCCACGTCCTCGTCAAGCGCAACAAATAAAAATTCTTTTCATCCCCCTAAACCTCCATTTTCAAAACAAACAAAAAATGTTTTCAAACCCATTGTTGTTAGTAGCTAATCAGAACCGTAGTTCGTCTAGCTACTGACATCGATGTCCTTTCTCCAAAAGAATAATAAGCGATGACCACCCATAGCCTTTGCTAGTTTGATCATCAAACAAATCAATCTTTTTCAAAAAAGCTTTCAAAAAGAGAATAAAAACAAGTTGTTACCAACGGTCACCCAGAATCTTAGTTCGTTTGACTAGCGGTAGCGACTCCTTTTGAGTACTTAGCGGTGATTACCCATAGCCTTAGCTAGTTTAATCACTCGCTAATACTCGTCCTATTTCGAAAACTCACCTAAAAAGTTAAAAAACAAAAACCAAGAACTACGTAGCTTTGAATTCTCCATCGCACCGGGAGATACGTAGGAGCGGGTCATGTCCCGTCAAGCACTTTTCTCTAAAAACCTTTTTTCCCCCTTTCCTCACCAAAAATAAAATTTTCATTAAGCTTTCAAACAAAGAATAAATAGGCAAATCTAGGTATTTTTCAAATCAAATGTTAAAACCACACATTTAATTAGAGGTTCCCTTTCGGTAGAAAGGACGTGCGCGGTGCTAACACCTTCCTCGCACGTAACCGACCCCCGAACCTATATCTCTAGTTTTCGAAAGACCATCCGCCTTATCCAAAAGACCTTTTTTCAATGTTTTGGTCTTAAAATTAAAATATTGGTGGCGGCTCCAAATTTTTCCACGTTGTACATTGAGAAACCCCAAGCGGGGATTTTTCGGGGTGCAACACCGAGGACTGAGTTTCTTCACCCGTAATGCCCTACCTGTGCCAATTGTTGGTGACAATCTCAAAAACACATGATCGCCCGACTCAAACTCTAACGGCCTTCTCCTTTTGTCGGCATAACTCTTTTGCCTACTCTGAGCAGCTTTCATTCTTTCCCTGATCAGACGAATCTTTTCAGTAGTGTCATGAATCATCTCAGGTCCTAACAATCGGTTCTCACCGACCTCCCACCAACACAACGGAGTTCTACATTTCCTACCATACAAGGCTTCAAAAGGTGCCATTCCGATACTGGAATGATAACTGTTGTTGTAAGAGAATTCCACCAATGGAAGATGATCCTCCCATTTCCTTCCGTTATCGAGTACCGAAGCCCTAAGCATATCCTCTAATGTCTGGATAGTTCTCTCGGTCTGACCATCTGTCTGTGGGTGATAAGCGGTACTAAGAAGTACTTTAGTTCCCAATGCTTCATTCAGAGCTTTCCAGAATCGAGAAGTGAATTTCGGATCTCGATCCGACACTATACTGGTAGGAACCCCATCTAACCTTACTATGTTCTTCAAATACACTTCTGCTAATTTGGATACCTTACTGCTCGTGTAACATCCTCAAAATAATTAGGCGAATTAATTGGATGAAAACCCGATAGGAGTGATTTGGTACTAGACTGGTAAATTTATTGAGTACTAAAATTATTTCTGGGATAACATTAGATCGTTAACCGGATAATACGGATCAAGGAAGTCTCGGATTCGAAATAGAGGATCCAGATCAATATGGTAATTGGACCACGCTACCACTTATTTATTAATTAAATATGTGTTTGTGTGTGTGTGTGTTTAAATAAAAGAAAGAAAAGAAGAAAGGAAAGAAAGAAGAATACGCAGAGAAGAGGAAAGAAGAAAAGAAAGGAGAAGAAAAAGGAGAAGAGAAAGGAGAAGAGAAAGAAGAAAGAAGAAGAAGAAGGACCACTCCCCCAAGCCCCAAAATTCACCATCTTCATCATCTCACTCTCCTCATCATAACCCAAGAGCTAGGTAAGATTTCATTCGGTTTTTCCCCTATTTTATGGCCTACGAATTTGGGGAGGTTTTGGAGGTGATTTGGCGAAATCGTGAATTGTGTGATCAAATTGATGATTGAATCATGCTTAGGAACGAAGCTAGGAGCGGATTGAACGCGATTGGAAGCTCGGAACGAAGTTAGGAGCGGTTCGGTGTTGTTTGGGTTCGATTCGGTGATTTTGACATATCGGTGATTTCGGCTCGGCAACGACTCTCGCTTCAAGGGTGAGTTTTACTCACGTTTAGGTTTATTCCGTTTTGAAATGAATTGTGTGATTTGTTTTCGAAAGATTTTGAGTCGAAAACATTATTTTGAAATATATTGCGTTTTAACGAAATTCGTAATCGTTGAGTTTTTGATTGAATTGCTTGATTGTTTGATGTTGATTGGACTGGTATATTGTCTGGTATTATCTGTTTTTGAGTTAGGAATCGATCGGGGAAAGTTTCGGATCAATCGGAAAGCAAAATTTCATGAAACAGGGTATTTTTGGCAATGCTGTCAAATGCGCACGACCCGTGCGTCCAGGGCGCACGACCCGTGCGCCTGGTTCGGGTTCAGTGTGCAAATATGCCAACAGGGGGCGCACGACCCGTGCGTCCAGGGGCACGACCCGTGCGCCCGGTTCTGTCCAAAATTTTCAAGTTGTCCAAAATAATTCCGTTTTGATTCCAATCCTTTCCTAATCCTTTCCTAACCCTTATATATTGATATTGGGCTTATGATGCCATGATTTTGGGTGTTTTACAAATGGTTTTACAAAACGCTTTTGATGTCTAAATCGTTTCGAAAAATCGAATAATAGCATGCGTGTGCGGATATATTTTTATTGATAACAAATGGACTATGAGTCCTATGTGTTAAAGTATAATTCAATGAACTAAATGTTCATATGATTGTAGATATATATATTATATCGAGTTTGGGTGACGACCCATGTTGACATACTAGGCGGGGCAGTCATGATCCCTTATCCTAGGCCCTGTGCCATTAGGGAAAGTACTATTGGTAAGGGGTTCACCGGGTTTCAGCGTTCGCGCAGGCGGTGTTATGTTAAAGTTTGTTGTGCGATATACCGGGGTTAGCGTTCGCGCAGTCGGTGTCGTACTGGATGATAACACGTTCACCGGGTTTTAGCGTTCGCGCAGGCGGTGTCGTGTAAGTTAAAAGAAATTCTTAATTAAACCGAGAGCGTAGTTAGGGGTCTCGGTAGAACTCACTGAGATTGTATCTCACTGTTTAATTGTTGTTGTTTTACAGATAAACAGGGACAGAAGAAACCTCAGAGGCACGAGTAGGTGGCCCCGGGAGGAGAATAATGACTTAGTTTATGTTTAAGTTATTTTCTTTCTGTTGTCTGTATCACAACACTATGGCATTAGTGTTTTGTTTATCTTTCATTCCGCTTTCTTGTATGATACTGAGCAGGATAGTTCGCTGAATTTTATGGTCTTATGTGTATTAAGACTGCTTGGCTGTTGTCCAGTGAAATCTATTTTGCAGCGTTCAGTATTTATGCAGGAATTTTATATCTCTGATGTGTTTGTATTGTGCACTTGGGTATTTTTAATAAATAAAATATACCGGGGTGTTACAGTTGGTATCAGAGCGGTTCGACCTAGTCGGACTTAGCTATTAGGGTCTTTACTTTATCCAGTCGTGATTTTCTTAGTATGCTATTAGACATTGAGCTTGATCAACTTAATACTTTGTGCATATTTCGCAGAATCATGGCCAGAAGAGGTAGAGGCGTTCCTCCTCCTGTTGATCCAAACTTTGAATGGATGCAGAATATAATTGAGAATCAGCAAAAGATGATGCAGGATATGTTGCAAATGCAGCATGACCAAATGGCTCTGCAGCAGCCCAATGTTCAACCCCATCAGGAAGATCCTAACCGGGCATATTTTCAATTTCAAAAGATGAAGCCCCCGACTTTCAAGGGAGGATCAGATCCAATGACCGCCTACTATTGGATTGATTCAATGGAGAAAATTTTTCAAACCTTGCAATGCGGGGAAGAGGAGAAGGTAATATTTGCGGCAAACGTGCTCGACGAAGATGCCCACACCTGGTGGTGTAATGCAAGACATATGATGGAACTCCAAGAAACTCCCCTAACTTGGGACAACTTCAAGGAATTATTTCTGAAGCAATATTTCCCTTCGGTGAAGAAGCTGAGTAAACAAGCAGAGTTTGTAAATCTTAAGCAAGGTGATATGTCGGTTGGGGAGTATGCTGCGAAATTTGAAAGATTGTCTCAGTTCTATGAATTGGGGAGGTATGCCCCAAATGATATGTGGAAGATGCAGATGTTCAAAGAAGGTCTCCGAGCTGATGTAAGCCAAGGGCTCAGTTCCTACACTCTGGTTAATTATCCTTCCTTAGTGCAACAAGCATATGTTGCTGAGGAGGATCTGAGGAAGATGTATGCTGAAAGGAAAGATTATTGGAAGGGCAAGAAGAAGGTGGCTGAATCTTCTACACCAAACAGACAATTCAAGGGAAACGATTACAAAGGGAAACAAGTGCAAACGTCTGATTCACCGAAGTATAAAAATTGTACGAAATGTGGACGGTATCACCGTGGCGAGTGTCCACAAAGATCCAATCGGTGCTATCATTGCAATGAAGAAGGCCACTATGCAAATCAGTGTCCGGCAAAGAGAAATTTCCAAGGAGCACCGAATGCAACAAGACAAGGACGAATCAACACATTGGATGCTCGAACCATCACACCAACAGATAATCTTCTGAGGGGTACGGGATCTCTTTTTAATAACTCAGTCAATATTTTATATGATTCCGGTGCAACTCACTGTTTTATCTCGCAAGCATGTGTGGATCGGTTGGGACTAGCATTGTCTGAGCTATCCGAACCGATAACTATTTTAACTGCTGCCAAGGGTCGTGTCCAGACCCAATCATTATGTGAAAATTGCCTACTTGTCATAGGCGACAGACAGTTTGTTGTAAAATTTATTTGCTTGCCTATGAGAAGCATGGACATTGTTCTGGGTATGAATTGGATGGCTGAAAATCATGTAACAATCAACTGTGCCGATCGAACTATTAGCTTCGCCTCCGAGTCCGTAGGATTGACACAGGCAAATTTTGAAGCAACGATCTCTTACACCGAGGCAAGCCAGTCATTATTCCAAGGTGCGGAAGCTATTCTTATTATGTTGTCTGCATCTACTGAAACGGGTTTAGACTTGTCATCTGTACAAGTGGTAAATGAATTTCTAGATGTCTTTCCAGAAGAAGTTTCATCCTTACCTCCTGACAGAGAGGTAGAGTTCTCAATAGAATTGATTCCTGGTACAGGATCAATTTCTATTGCTCCTTATAGGATGTCTCCTTTAGAATTGAAGGAATTGAAGTCTCAACTTGAAGAGTTAATATCAAAAAGGTTCATTCGACCGAGTGCCTCTCCCTGGGGTGCTCCGGTGTTGCTAGTTAAGAAGAAAGACGGAAGCATGAGGTTGTGTATTGACTACCGTCAACTCAACAAGGTGACGATTAAGAACAAATATCCATTACCGAGGATAGACGACTTGCTTGACCAACTTCGAGGTGCAGTGGTATTTTCAAAAATTGATCTAAGATCGGGCTATCATCAAATAAAGGTACGAGCCTTAGATATTCCGAAGACAGCTTTCCGTACGCGGTATGGACATTACGAGTTCGTAGTAATGCCCTTCGGTTTGACTAATGCTCCAGCGGTATTCATGGATTACATGAACCGAGTATTCCATACTTATCTCGATCAGTTTGTAGTAGTTTTTATTGATGATATCTTGGTGTACTCTAAGACCATTGAGGACCATGTTCAACATCTCCGCATTGTTCTGAACGTACTCCGAGAAAAGAAATTGTATGCCAAGCCGTCGAAGTGTGACTTCTGGATGCCGGAAGTAAAGTTTTTGGGACACGTGATTTCCCAGTTGGGAGTTGCTGTAGATCCCAGTAAAGTGGAAGCGGTGTTGAACTGGGAAAGGCCAACATCTGTTACAGAAATAAGAAGTTTCTTGGGTCTAGCTGGTTACTATAGGAGGTTTATCCAAGGTTTTTCACAATTGGTTCTTCCACTTACTCGGTTGACTCGCAAGGCCCAACCGTTTATATGGAATGCCGATTGTGAGGAATGTTTTCAAGAGTTGAAGGTTAGGTTGACTTCTGCTCCGATCCTAATTCTTCCAGATCCGTCTTTGGATTTTCAAATTTACAGCGATGCTTCTGGGAAGGGTTTGGGGTGTGTTCTCATGCAGAACCAACAAGTTGTAGCTTATGCCTCCAGACAGCTGAAGACTCATGAAGAGAATTATCCGACTCATGATTTGGAGTTGGCAGCTATTGTGTACGCACTGAAGATTTGGAGACATTACCTGTATGGGTCTCGTTTCGAAGTCTTTAGTGATCATAAAAGCTTGAAATATCTGTTTGACCAGAAGGAGTTGAATAACAGGCAGAGAAGATGGGTGGAATTTCTGAAGGATTATGACTTCGAGTTGAAGTATCATCCGGGAAAAGCTAATGTTGTAGCTGATGCACTAAGTAGGAAGTCCATCCACATAGCAGAGTTTATGATGCATGAAATGGAATTGTTGGAGTCCTTTAGGGACTTGAATTTGAATGCAAGATCAAGGAAAAACCGGTTAGTGCTGAGCCACCTGAGGATCTCTAGCTCATTGAGGGATTCTATTCGCTTAGCGCAGGAAAATGATGTGAAGCTGCAATCGCAGAAATTGTTGCCAGATTTTACTAAAGATAGGGATGGAGTGATTTGTTTCAACGGTAGAATCTGTGTGCCCGATAATGAAGATATTAAAAATCAGGTGCTAGAAGAAGCACACCGAAGTCTATTTTCTGTACATCCTGGATCCACCAAGATGTATAGAGATTTAAAGCAAATGTATTGGTGGCAAGGAATGAAGTTAGAGATTGCTGAATTTGTATCAAAGTGCCTAACTTGCCAAAGAGTTAAGATAGAACATCAGAAGCCTGCTGGTCTGCTACGGCCACTGGATGTGCCAGTGTGGAAATGGGAAGACATTTCCATGGATTTTGTAATGGCGTTGCCAAAGTCTCAAGCCGGTAACGACTCCATTTGGGTAGTTGTAGATCGGTTAACCAAATCAGCTCATTTTATTCCAGTTCGCGCTAGCAGTAAAGTATCCAAGTTAGCTGAGGTGTACTTGAAGAACATAGTAAGGTTACATGGGGTTCCTACCAGTATAGTGTCGGATCGAGATCCGAAGTTCACTTCTCGATTTTGGAAAGCTCTGAATGAAGCATTGGGGACCAAAGTACTCCTTAGTACCGCTTATCACCCGCAGACAGATGGGCAGACCGAGAGAACTATCCAGACATTAGAGGATATGCTTAGGGCTTCGGTACTTGATAACGGGAAGAAATGGGAGGATCATCTTCCATTGGTGGAATTCTCATATAACAACAGTTATCATTCCAGTATCGGAATGGCACCTTATGAAGCCTTGTATGGTAGGAAATGCAGGACTCCATTGTGTTGGTGGGAAGTAGGTGAGAACCGATTGTTAGGACCCGAGGTGATTCAAGACACTACTGAAAAGATCCGCCAGATCAGGGAAAGAATGAAAGCCGCTCAAAGTAGGCAAAAGAGCTATGCTGATAAAAGAAGAAGGCCGTTGGAATTTGAGTCGGGCGATCATGTGTTTTTGAGATTATCACCAACAATTGGCACAGGTAGGGCATTACGGGTGAAGAAACTCAGTCCTCGGTATATTGGACCTTTCCAGATAATCGAGCGAATAGGGCCTCTTGCATACCGTATTGCTTTGCCTCCACCATTGTCAAATCTGCATGATGTATTCCATGTGTCACAGTTGCGGAAGTACATACCCGATCCAAGTCAACCGTTAGATTTTGAAACGATTGACCTTCGACCGGACTTGTCTTTCCAGCCTCATCCAAATTACATCCTGGAACGTGGCGAGAGGACGCTACGGACGAAGTCAATTCCCATTGTCAAGGTGGTTTGGGATGGTTTTTCCGTCGAGGAAGCTACTTGGGAGTTGGAGGACGATATGCGGACTCAGTATCCGTATTTGTTTTCTTGAGGTACGTTGTGATTAATTTTGAGGACAAAATTCCTTTAAGTGGGGGAGAATGTAACATCCTCAAAATAATTAGGCGAATTAATTGGATGAAAACCCGATAGGAGTGATTTGGTACTAGACTGGTAAATTTATTGAGTACTAAAATTATTTCTGGGATAACATTAGATCGTTAACCGGATAATACGGATCAAGGAAGTCTCGGATTCGAAATAGAGGATCCAGATCAATATGGTAATTGGACCACGCTACCACTTATTTATTAATTAAATATGTGTTTGTGTGTGTGTGTGTTTAAATAAAAGAAAGAAAAGAAGAAAGGAAAGAAAGAAGAATACGCAGAGAAGAGGAAAGAAGAAAAGAAAGGAGAAGAAAAAGGAGAAGAGAAAGGAGAAGAGAAAGAAGAAAGAAGAAGAAGAAGGACCACTCCCCCAAGCCCCAAAATTCACCATCTTCATCATCTCACTCTCCTCATCATAACCCAAGAGCTAGGTAAGATTTCATTCGGTTTTTCCCCTATTTTATGGCCTACGAATTTGGGGAGGTTTTGGAGGTGATTTGGCGAAATCGTGAATTGTGTGATCAAATTGATGATTGAATCATGCTTAGGAACGAAGCTAGGAGCGGATTGAACGCGATTGGAAGCTCGGAACGAAGTTAGGAGCGGTTCGGTGTTGTTTGGGTTCGATTCGGTGATTTTGACATATCGGTGATTTCGGCTCGGCAACGACTCTCGCTTCAAGGGTGAGTTTTACTCACGTTTAGGTTTATTCCGTTTTGAAATGAATTGTGTGATTTGTTTTCGAAAGATTTTGAGTCGAAAACATTATTTTGAAATATATTGCGTTTTAACGAAATTCGTAATCGTTGAGTTTTTGATTGAATTGCTTGATTGTTTGATGTTGATTGGACTGGTATATTGTCTGGTATTATCTGTTTTTGAGTTAGGAATCGATCGGGGAAAGTTTCGGATCAATCGGAAAGCAAAATTTCATGAAACAGGGTATTTTTGGCAATGCTGTCAAATGCGCACGACCCGTGCGTCCAGGGCGCACGACCCGTGCGCCTGGTTCGGGTTCAGTGTGCAAATATGCCAACAGGGGGCGCACGACCCGTGCGTCCAGGGGCACGACCCGTGCGCCCGGTTCTGTCCAAAATTTTCAAGTTGTCCAAAATAATTCCGTTTTGATTCCAATCCTTTCCTAATCCTTTCCTAACCCTTATATATTGATATTGGGCTTATGATGCCATGATTTTGGGTGTTTTACAAATGGTTTTACAAAACGCTTTTGATGTCTAAATCGTTTCGAAAAATCGAATAATAGCATGCGTGTGCGGATATATTTTTATTGATAACAAATGGACTATGAGTCCTATGTGTTAAAGTATAATTCAATGAACTAAATGTTCATATGATTGTAGATATATATATTATATCGAGTTTGGGTGACGACCCATGTTGACATACTAGGCGGGGCAGTCATGATCCCTTATCCTAGGCCCTGTGCCATTAGGGAAAGTACTATTGGTAAGGGGTTCACCGGGTTTCAGCGTTCGCGCAGGCGGTGTTATGTTAAAGTTTGTTGTGCGATATACCGGGGTTAGCGTTCGCGCAGTCGGTGTCGTACTGGATGATAACACGTTCACCGGGTTTTAGCGTTCGCGCAGGCGGTGTCGTGTAAGTTAAAAGAAATTCTTAATTAAACCGAGAGCGTAGTTAGGGGTCTCGGTAGAACTCACTGAGATTGTATCTCACTGTTTAATTGTTGTTGTTTTACAGATAAACAGGGACAGAAGAAACCTCAGAGGCACGAGTAGGTGGCCCCGGGAGGAGAATAATGACTTAGTTTATGTTTAAGTTATTTTCTTTCTGTTGTCTGTATCACAACACTATGGCATTAGTGTTTTGTTTATCTTTCATTCCGCTTTCTTGTATGATACTGAGCAGGATAGTTCGCTGAATTTTATGGTCTTATGTGTATTAAGACTGCTTGGCTGTTGTCCAGTGAAATCTATTTTGCAGCGTTCAGTATTTATGCAGGAATTTTATATCTCTGATGTGTTTGTATTGTGCACTTGGGTATTTTTAATAAATAAAATATACCGGGGTGTTACAGCTCGAACGAACTGGAATAAAATGAGCTGATTTAGTTAACCGATCCACAACTACCCAAATCGAGTCGTTACCGGCTTGAGACCTTGGCAATGTAACACCCTAAAATATTTAATTAAAATATTTAATTAAGTATTTAGGAAGTTAAATTAATTAAGTGGATATAATTTAATTATTAGAAATTATATTAAAATGTGTAGGGGGTATTAGAAGATGGAGGTGCCAAATTAGATGGACTTGGGCTTAAGTGAGAAGCCCAAGCCCATGAATTAAGTCATATGCGAAGTAGCAAGGCACAAGGGGTTAGGGTTTCCTTGCTATCATTTGCGAAAGTGGAGAAAGAGAGAAAGGAAGAGAGGAGCGTGAGGAAGGGAGAGAGAGCAAGGGGGGCGGCCAAGAGGAGAAGGAAAAGAGGATTCGAAGATCAAAGAGGAAAGGATCTCCGTTGTTGCTGTGGCTCTGTAGGTGACTTCTCCTAGGGCATCGAATTCTTCTCCTTGAAAAGGTTAGGGGAGCTCTATCACTCTATCTAATAAATTATATGATGGGTCCTAGATCTAGGATTTATACTAGTACCATGTGTTCTTGATGTTCTTTAATGTTCTTGAATGTTTTTGGGTTGCCATGATGATGATCTTCATATATATATACATATATGTATGCCATATGCGAATTGTTTTAGTGTGTGAACCTTGAGATAATGCGAATTGTGTATATGTTTTGATGATGTTGGTATTTGTGAGTTCATGGAATTATGAATTGGTGTGTTGGAGAGCTTGATGTTTCGCATTTTGGGTGTGAGTGTGCAAGGGCGCCAAAGTGATGATGATTTTAGTGCTCCAAAAGAATTTTGTTGATTGATTTAATTAAGTGTTATTTTGAGTATTGAAAATTATAAGATTTTGATGAGTTAAATTGCTAAAAATCAGTTTTTAGTGTTTTGGAAAATTGCTGGAAAAATGGTGATTTTTGGTTTTTAGTGTTGAAGAGTTGTTGGAAAAATTCTGGGTTTGTTGTTGCTGTTTTCTGGGCGCCAAGTGCCTGTGCTGGGCGCCTGTGGCTTGTGTGTGTTGCTGTGTGTTGCCAGATTTCCTGTGTGGCTAGGCGCTGGGCGCTGGGTGCCAGCGCTGGGCGCTGAGCGCCCAAGCGTGTGTGTGTGTGTTGCGCCAAGGCGCTGGGCGCTGAGCGCCCGTGTGTGTTCCTGCGTGTTGCGTTTGTTGCGCGCGCCTGTGCCTAGCTGCGCCAAGCTCCCTGGGCGCCGGATCCCCAATGTTGCGCGCCTGTTGCGCGTGTTTCCTGTGTTGCGTCTAGGCGCCCAGCGCCTGGGCGCCAGTGTTCCCAGAGTGTGCTGATTTTTCCCTAAACTTGTTTTTAACGTAATTTTTGACTCGGGACTCCGTTTTTGACGATTCCAAGTGCGTTGAAAACCTTATTTCAGTGTCTGTGTGATTGTCCAATTTTAAAATGCAGTGACCCAATTTTCCGAAAATGGTTGGCTGTGGCCCAAGTGCCCGTGGCCCTGCGTCGTTGGGAGATGACTTGTGTTGTAATGTTTTCTAGAAACTTGTAACTTATTTAGTGCCTTGTGGGTGTTGCTGAATGGGCGCCATGTGGCTGCCCCGGTGTCTCTAGTGATGTTTTTGAGTTAAAAGTCTGTTTTGCCCTTGGTGGCTAATAATAATTATAATGACGTGTAAAAGTCTGTTCTGCCCTTTGTGGTTATTATTATATATAATGACGTGTAAATGACTGTTCCGCCCTTAGTGGTTATCGTTAATTATAATGATGTGTAAATGACGAGGATGCCCTTGGTGGCTAGTCAAATGACGTTTTCGCCCTCAGTGGCTATTATTTGAGTTGATTGATAATTATGTGTAAGTGACGATGAAAACCCAGTGACGTTTTGGGGGCCCGAAGGGCTAAGTGATGTTAAGGTCTAAGTGGCTAGTGACGTTGTGTGCTGATTGTGAATTTGACAGGTGCTGTGCTCTTTGCGAGCAAACCGGTAAGTGGCGGGTCACATAGTTGACTATGAATTGAATAATTGTGTGTTTGTGTATTGTGAGTGGTGCATGTCATAGTGTCTCATGCCCATATGCATAAACCCAATGACGTTTTTGGGGCCTGAGTGGCTAAGTGACGATGAGGCCTTAAGGGCTAAGCGACGTTTTGTGAAAAAGGTACCTCATGCATATACCCGCGAGTGGGTTGCATTCTCATAAGCCTTCATGACATGAGATGAGTTATTGTAAGTGATGTGAATGATGACTGTGATATGGATATTTAGTGTTTTGGATGCTGATTGTTCTAGTGTGTAGCCTATGATTAGTACTTATCATATTTTCTATTATATGGATTGAAATGATGCTCACCCTTTCCTGTTTGAATGTTGCCCCCATGTTGGTAACGTGCAGGTGATTCTTAGTGAAGGCCTTTAGCTTCACTCCTTGAGTAGAGTCGTCATGCTCTGATATGTAACACTAGGGAGGGGAATGAATGTTGTGTAAGTCATTATGACTGTTGTGGTTATTGGATTTTAGGATTGCAAGCCGGGCATAGTTGTAATGCCTTTTATGATTAAACTGTTGGATTTTGGATGCGAAGTTGTAATCTAATTGATAATGATGTTTTGAAGTTATTATAAGAATGTTTTCGAAAAGCGAGTTATTTGAAGTGTGACGTTTAACGAAGTAAGTGTGACATCCCTTGAGGTGTAATTAAATATTGAAAACTCTGATATTTTTATTAAACAAATTACCGGGTAGAAAAGGGGTGTTACAGGCAACGCCATTACAAAATCCATAGAAATGTCTTCCCATTTCCACACTGGCACGTCTAGTGGCCGTAGCAGACCAGCAGGTTTCTGATGTTCTATCTTAACTCTTTGCCAAGTTAAGCATTTTGATACAAATCCAGCAATCTCTAACTTCATTCCATGCCACCAATACATCTGCTTTAAATCTCTATACATCTTGGTGGATCCAGGATGTACAGAAAATAAACTTCGGTGTGCTTCCTCTAGCACTTGCTTTTTAATATCTTCATTATCGGGCACACAGATCCTACCGTTGAAACCAATAACTCCATCACTATCTTCGGTAAAATCTGGGAACACTTTTTGTGATTGTAGTTTCACATCAACTTCCTGTGCTAAGCGAATAGAATCTCTTATGGAACTAGAGATCCCCATGTGGCTCAACACCAACCGGTTCCGTTTTGGCTTTGAATCCAAATTTAAGTCCCGGAAGGACTCCAACAATTCCATTTCATGCATCATTAACCCTGCCATATGAAATGATTTCCTACTTAGTGCATCGGCTACAACATTAGCCTTTCCCGGATGATACTTCAATTCGAAGTCATAATCCTTCAGAAACTCCACCCATCTTCTCTGCCTGTTATTCAGCTCCTTCTGATCAAACAAATATTTCAAGCTTTTATGATCACTAAAGACTTCGAAACGGGACCCATACATGTAATGTCTCCAAATCTTCAGTGCGTACACAATAGCTGCCAACTCCAAATCATGAGTCGGATAATTCTCTTCATGAGTCTTCAACTGTCTGGAGGCATAAGCTACAACTTGTTGGTTCTGCATGAGAACACATCCCAAACCCTTTCCAGAAGCATCGCTGTAAATTTGAAAATCCAAAGACGGATCTGGAAGAATTAGGATTGGAGCAGAAGTCAACCTAACCTTCAACTCTTGAAAACATTCTTCACAATCGGCATTCCATATAAACGGTTGGGCCTTGCGAGTCAACCGAGTAAGTGGGAGAACCAATTGTGAAAAACCTTGGATAAACCTTCTGTAGTAACCGGCTAGACCCAAGAAACTTCTTATTTCGGTGACAGATGTTGGTCGTTCCCAGTTCAACACCGCTTCTACTTTACTGGGATCCACCGCAACTCCCGATTGGGAAATCACGTGTCCCAAAAACTTCACTTCCGGCATCCAGAAGTCACACTTCGACGGCTTGGCATACAATTTCTTTTTTCGGAGTACGTTCAGAACAATGCGGAGATGTTGAACATGGTCCTCAATGGTCTTAGAGTACACCAAGATATCATCAATAAAAACTACCACAAACTGATCAAGGTACGTGTGAAACACTCGGTTCATGTAATCCATGAATACCGCTGGAGCATTAGTCAAACCGAAGGGCATCACTACGAACTCGTAATGTCCATACCTCGTACGGAAAGCTGTCTTCGGAATATCTAAGGCTCGTACCTTTATTTGATGATAGCCCGACCTCAGATCAATTTTTGAAAATACCACAGCACCTCTAAGTTGGTCGAGCAAATCGTCTATCCTTGGCAAGGGATATTTATTCTTGATCGTCACTTTATTCAATTGTCGATAATCTATGCACAACCTCATGCTACCATCCTTCTTTTTGACTAGCAACACCGGAGCACCCCATGGAGAAGCACTCGGTCGGATAAACCTTTTCGATATTAATTCCTCAAGTTGAGACTTCAGTTCCTTCAACTCTAAAGGAGACATTCTATAAGGAGCACTAGAGATTGATCCTGTACCAGGAATCAATTCTATTGAGAATTCTACCTCTCTGTCAGGAGGTAAGGATGAAACTTCTTCTGGAAAGACATCTAGAAATTCATTTACCACTTGCACAGATGACAAATCTAAACCCGTTTCAGTAGATGCAGACAACATAATAAGAATAGCTTCCGCACCTTGGAATAATGACTGGCTTGCTTCGGTGTAAGAGATCGTTACTTCGGAGTCTGCCTGTGTCAATCCTACGGATTCAGAGGCGAAGCTAATAGTTCGATCGGCACAGTTGATTGTTACATGATTTTCAGCCATCCAATTCATACCCAGAACAATGTCCATACTTCTCATAGGCAAGCAAATAAATTTCACAACAAACTGTCTGTCGCCTATGACAAGTAGGCAATTTTCACATAATGATTGGGTCTGGACACGACCCTTGGCAGCAGATAGCTCAGACAATGCTAATCCCAACCGATCCACACATGCTTGCGAGATAAAACAGTGAGTTGCACCAGAATCATATAAAATATTGACTGAATTATTAAAAAGAGATCCCGTACCCCTCAGAAGATTATCAGTAGGTGTGATGGTTCGAGCATCTAATGTGTTGATTCGCCCCTGACTAGGAGCATTTGGTGCTCTTTGCAGATACTTCTTTGTTGGGCACTTATTTGCATAGTGTCCCTCTTCATTACAAACATAGCACCGATCTGGCCTTGGCGGACACTCGCCACGGTGATATCTTCCACAAAGTCTACAATTTCTGAACTGTGCAGAATCAGACGATTGCACCTGCTTCCCTTTGTAATTACCTCCTTTCCCTGAGTCATGCCTGGGACCCATCTGAGAACTAGATAGTCCAGTGTTCCTCTTGCTCTGATGGAATGCCTTTCTGCTTGCATACAACCTTGACAAATCACTTTCGGCGATATAAGCTTGTTGTACCATGGCTGCATAGTTGGTTCTCGGAAAAGAACTAAGACTTTGAGCAATATCCTCTCTCAACCCATATTTGTACCTGTCAGTTTTCCATCGGTCATTGGGGGCATATCCAGCTAAACCGAAGAATTGATACAACTCTTCAAATTTAGCCGTGTATTGGCCCACGGTCAAGCCTCCTTGTGTAAGAGCCAAAAACTCATTTTCCTTATCCAACCTCATAGCCATGGGGAAGAATTGTTCCAAAAATGATGTTCGGAAATTTTCCCAAGTCGGGGGAGTTCCCATTGTCTCCATCATGGCCCTAGCATTTGTCCACCAGTTATTGGCCTCTCCCTTCAACATATGGGATGCCAACCTCAACTTATCTTCATCGGTCACTTGCAT
>JAZGSX010000035.1:137500-212500 GCA_039519185.1 Astragalus membranaceus
TTTTCCCAGACCACAGCCTTATCATCATAATATCAACTCAGACCGCAGCCTTATCATTTTGATTTAGAACTCAGACCGCAGCCTTATCATCATAATTTAAAACTCAGACCGCAGCCTTATGTATGCATGAGACTCCATGACAAAACCACAATCATAATTCTTAACAACACGGTCCATGTATCCTATATCACATCTTTAATTAATCTTAGTTTTAGCCCCCATGGCCTCATCATCAATCAACTCATTATTTTCTCATCTCAATCACGTCTCTATGACTAAGCTAGCTCTAGGGACCAATCTGTTACTATTAGGACCGAAGCCAAAAGACAAGGCACGGACGCACCACTTGGCGCCCTGGGCGGCACACTTGGCGCCCAACACAACACCCAAACGCACAACCACAATAGGTCACCTGAAAATTAAAACCGCTCTAGCCAAAATGTTCAAAATGGGATTTGGTCACGTGAATACAGAATTTGGCTAAGAAAAATATGTTCAGAACTCACAGCTCACCCATAGGCACCACAACATAGTCAAAACGATGCCCAATAGGACCATTTCAAAACCACAAGTGCAAATCTGGAAATTCTTTAGCCAAAGTGTTTTAAATACAATTTGGTCAGGTGAATACAAAATTTGGCTCGGTAAAATATGCTCAGAAATTGAATTGCACACAAGACACCCCTTAGACAAGCCAAAACGATGCCCAATAGGACCATTTCAAAACCACAAGTGCAAATCTGGAAATTCTTTAGCCAAAGTGTTTTAAATACAATTTGGTCAGGTGAATACAAAATTTGGTTCGGTAAAATATGCTCAGAAATTGAATTGCACACAAGACACCCCTTAGACAAGCCAAAACGATGCCCAATAGGACCATTTCAAAACCACAAGTGCAAATCTGGAAATTCTTTAGCCAAAGTGTTTTAAATACAATTTGGTCAGGTGAATACAAAATTTGGCTCGGTAAAATATGCTCAGAAATTGAATTGCACACAAGACACCCCTTAGACAAGCCAAAACGATGCCCAATAGGACCATTTCAAAACCACAAGTGCAAATCTGGAAATTCTTTAGCCAAAGTGTTTTAAATACAATTTGGTCAGGTGAATACAAAATTTGGCTCGGTAAAAACTGTTTAGAAATTGAATTGCACACAAGACACCCCTTAGACAAGCCAAAACGATGCCCAATAGGACAATTTCAAAACCACAAGTGCAAATCTGGAAATTCTTTAGCCAAAGTGTTTTAAATACAATTTGGTCAGGTGAATACAAAATTTGGCTCGGTAAAAACTGTTTAGAAATTGAGCTTCACATGAGACACCGCCTAGGCGCACACCCCATGGGACACAGGCGCCACCAGGCGCCATTCTGGGCAGCACAGGCGCCCAGACAGCAACACACGCACGCCCAGGCAGCAAACAACACACGCAACGCAACACAAACCCACTGCTACAGTACACAGAGCGCCATTTTCCCTAGGCACTTGGCGCCCCATGCGACCCAACATCTACCAAACATCAAATTTCCAAAACAATTCACAACCACAAATCACAAAATACATTATGCTCATACCATCAACATTCATTCTCACATTTATGCATTAAGGACACAACAAGGCATAAAATCAACACATGTAATCTAACCTTAGCATAGGAAATCGCATCAATCTCACTAATTATCAATTTCAACTAACCTAAACAATCTAACAATTAACAAAATAATGTCAAGTGGGATCCTATGGTTTACATACAACCTATTATACTCTCTATTATAGAGTGAGACTGTAACACCCCGATTTTCATATTAGTACGTTTTTGCTTTATGTGCGAATATAATAGTAATTCTAGTGATATTTTGTGCGTCGTAGTAATTACGTATTTTCATAATATTTAGTAACTTAATCGATTTTATATTTACATATATTTGAATTATTAAAATATGGTGAAATTATATTAAACCATAATTTTATATACTATATTGGTACTATATTATTGTTATTCTTTAACTCTGTTATCAATATAATAGTTATACTTAAAATATTATAGTTTTAATTGATTAAGTTATTATATAAAATATTAGTGTTCAAAGTATATTTTATTCAGAGAACATATTTTGGGTTATAATAATGGTGTTAGATTAATATGTATATTAAAGTGGGCTCTAAAAATAAATTAAAACGGATACTGACTTTTTTTTAGTTAGTGGACCTCCTTACTAATAAAGCTTTGAGTGTTGCTTCCTACACCATTGTAAATAACCCAGCCCAGCGACCCATGAAACTAGCCCACAACTCAATTCCCTCTGCTCCTTGTGTGCGCAGCTCCCACATGGAAAAGCCTAGCCGCTGCCATAAACCTCATTCACAACTCTCTTCCCCTTCTAATTGAAAGACAACAACGTCGCACAATCCCTCTTTCCTCTCTACATTCCACAACCCACCAATTAAAAGAATCGACAGTGGAGACTTGCATTTTGCGCTAGACAATCACCTCAGTGAGTTTTCTTTCCCAACTTGAGTTTGCCCCTTTTCCAGTAACAGCCTTCTTTGTGGGTCCAAGAACAAGGTTCCTTCGTACTATTTTGCTTAGGACATAAACAAATAAAAACTGGATGGAAGATCATTTCAGGTAGGTAAGCTTTATAATCTGTGATGTTTGTAGTTCGACATTCACCTTATTTCTCCCATGTCACTATGTTAGTTTTCTATTTTAGACATTAGAATACTCATGATACATGCTACTTCGCGTTTCCCTGCAAGGTCAAAAGAAAGTATAATTTTAAGAGTTTTATATCAAGTTTTATGTATTGATTAACATACTTATATATACGTGTATATATATACATATGCATATTAGATTTATCCAACCTTATTCAAAGAATCATATTATTAAAACTGTGACCTTGTTTTATTAGAATGACTTGCCTAAGTATATGAATTTAACGGTGGACAATGATTTCAATTATTTAATATTCTAGTTTCAGAATTATTTTAATATAAATTTAGTACCAATATTTTTAGTATATTTTTACAGTAGCTAGTCCCTTATGCTAACATTATATATATGAATTCAAAGTAGGACTATGATTTCAAATAATTTAATAACGTTAGTATCTTATTTTTAGATTGTCGTTGTTGTCACATAACGGTACGCATTCGAGTCAAACATTGTCCTGCTGGAATTGATTCACGCTTGAGAACTCGTAATTTGTCTCTGTAGAGATTTGCCCTTGAAAGACGCTTCGATATCAGGTAAGGGTGGGTCTCATCTTCTCTATAATAGGGTCTTAAGATGGGGACTAAGTAGGGGTAGGCTCTATGTATGCCATTTTATGTATTTCTAGTGATTATTGATGAACCCTAGGCATATGACAACTTGTTGTTGAGAAATTGTGGTTTGCGTGCTAAGTGCTTGGATACTCATTGATGGTATTGTGATTGATAATGATGCGGTGGACGATTTTTGATGACTCTTTATGTATTCATGATTGATTTGTGATGTGATGTTATTTTTACGGTTGATATGCGATTTGAAGTTATTTGTATGAGTCGTATGTGATTTGATGAATTTGTGTTGCTCGAATTGTTGTTGCTGGATTTTGTTGTCTAGGTGCAGAATTAGGCGCCCTGAGTGGGGCGCCCTGTGCCAAGCATTGTTGTTGCTGGAATTTTGGCCACGGAATTAGGCGTCCTCACGATTGGGCGCCCCGTGCCAAGTTGTTGCGTTTTTGGTTGAATTTTCCATTGCAGGAATTGGCGCACTTGTGCTGGGCGCATGAGCCAAAGTTTGTGTTGCTGAATTGTGCTTGCTGTTGTGCTGAATTGTGCTTGTTGAGTGTGCGTGTCAGTGTGCGTGCGTTGTGTTGCTTCTGGATGTCTAAGTTGTGTCTTAGGCGCCCAGGCATTTTCAGGACGTTCCCGATTTTTAATACAAACTGTTTTCGCTATAACTTTTGACTCGGGTGTCCATTTTAAACGTTTCAAAAAGTGTTGTGAAGCCCATCTCGTTGTCTATCAGTGTGTCCTATTTTAAAAGCGAAAACTTAGTATTTTCTGATGGTTCTGGGCGCCCGAGTGGCTTCCCCGATGGTAGTTGTTGTTGCGTTGCAAAACTGTTTTCGGTGTCTAAAACCTTTTGGTGTCGATGACGATGTTCTAAAGAACGTTTCAGCCTTAGTGGCCAACCTTAATGATAATGATGTGTAAATGACGATGATGCCCTTAGTGGCTAGTTAAATGACTGTTTTGCCCTTAGTGGCTACTATTATTTATAATGAAGTGTAAATGACGTTTTTGCCCTCAGTGGCTATTGTTTGAGTTGATGACATTGATGTGTAAGCGACGATGAAACCCAGTGACGTTTAAAGCCCGAAAGGCTAAGTGATGTTAAGGTCTAAATGGCCAGTGACGTTGTGTGCTGATTGTGAATTTGACAGGTGTTGTGCTCTTGCGAGCAAAAACCGGTAAGTGACGGGTCACATAGTTGACTATGATTTGAGTAATTGTGTGTTTGTGTGTTGTGAGTGGTGCATGTCATAGTGTCTCATGCCCATATGCATAAACCCAGTGACGTTTTGGGGCCTGAGTGGCTAAGTGACGATGAGGCCTTAAGGGCTAAGCGACGTTTGTGAAAAGGTACCTCATGCATATGCCCGCGAGTGGGTTGCATTTCATACTCCTGCATGACATTGTGACGACTCGTTGTGCCGAGTAACTTGATGATGTAATTGACTGTTTTACCCTTGATGATGTAATTGACTGTTTTACCCTTGATGATGTAATTGACTGTTTTACCCTTGATGATGTAATCGACTGCTTATCCTTGATGATTGACTTGATGTTCGTGATGTGGTTGATATAGTGTCTTGGCTCTAGCATAGTGCTTATCATACGCTTTATTATATTGTTAGATGAACTCACCCCTTCTGTTTGAATGTTACCCCTATGCGGTAACGTGCAGGTGATCCTTGAGTGAAGGCTTAGGTACCTTCACTAGCTGAGTCGGGTCGTCTGCTCTGATATGTAACACTAGGGAGGGGAATGAATGTTGTTTAAGTCATTTATGACTATTGTGGTTATTGGATTTTAGTATTGCAAGCCTGGCATAGTTGTAATGCCTTTTATGATTAAACTGTTGAATTTTCGATGTGAAGTTGTATTTTAACTGATAATGATGCTTTGAAGTTATTATAAGACTGTTTTTGAAATGCGAGTTATTTGAAGTGTGACGTTTTAGCGAAGTAAGTGTGACATCCCTTGTGGTGTAAATAAATTTTGAAAACTCTGATATTTTTATTAAACAAATTACCGGGTAGAAAAGGGGTGTTACAGAGACTCCCCTAACCTTGATTATGACAAACTAGAGCTCTTTCCACCGAAGCACCGACAAACCACCGCAACAAGAATTCTTCTCCTTCTTCTTCCCTTATTCACGAACACGCCCTCTCTCTCTATCTCTTGGACCATTCGCGAATTGAACAAAAATAGGAAGGGTTAGGGAAAATCGAAAACCTAAGCACTTGATAGAGAAAGGAAATCGAATCATAAAAGACTAGGAACCCTTACCTAGGATCAAGATGCACAAACCCTAACTCCTTAGCTTGAAGTCGCCTCCTTCCTTCTCTTCTCCTCTCCTTCGACTTTCTTTCTCTTCTTCTCTCCTTCGACTCACTTGCTCACTTTTGGCACAATTGGGGCGCAACCTAGACCCCTAGCGCCTAAGGAGCGCCTAAGCCAACGGGCTTGGGCTTCTTGGGCCGTCACTTGTAATTCCGGTATTTCCGACGCCATCCCCTTCAATTAAAAAAATTACTATATTATAATATAATAAAACAAAATAGCGCAACACTTTAAATAATTTAATCAATTACCTAATTAAATTATTTTAGGGTGTTACAACTCTCCCCCACTTAGGAAATTTCGTCCTCGAAATTCATACCTGAGTCAAATAGCTCCGGATAGGACTCCCGCATCCTACTCTCCAGCTCCCAAGTCATGCTCTCGCCAGTAGCTCCCAGCCACGCCACCTTTACTAAAGCAATGTTTTTCCCTCTCAGCACCTTCACTTCTCTATCATCAATCCTCACTGGCATAGTCTCCACAGTGAGATTATCTCGCACCTCAATATCATCCATATGGATCACATGAGACGGGTCCAGAACGTACTTCCGAAGTTGCGACACGTGAAATACGTCGTGCAAGTTCGAAAGGTTAGGTGGTAGAGCCACCCTATAAGCAACCTTTCCGACCCTCTCGGTGATCTGGTACGGTCCAATAAATCTAGGAGTCAACTTCTTTGCTTTAAGTGCACGCCCAACACCAGCCATAGGCGTGACTCTCAAGAAAACATGCTCACCAGCCTGAAATTCCAAATCTTTTCTTCTTCTATCTTGGTAACTCTTTTGCCGACTTTGAGACTCTTTCATTTTCTCCCTGATCATTTTTATCTTCTCTGTAGTCTCTCTCACTAATTCAGGTCCAAGAACAACACTCTCTCCAGACTCGTGCCAACACACAGGAGTTCTACACCTCCGCCCATACAGTGCCTCGTAAGGAGCCATCCCTATACTTGAATGGTAGCTGTTGTTGTAAGTAAACTCAATTAATGGAAGGTGTGTATCCCACGCACCTCCCTGCTCCAAAACACACGATCTCAATAAGTCCTCCAATGACTGAATGGTTCTCTCTGTCTGCCCATCAGTCTGAGGATGATAGGCTGAACTCAACCTCAATCTGGACCCCAATGCCTCCTGCAAGCTCCCCCAAAACTCCGAAGTAAACCTCGGATCTCTGTCAGATACAATACTCTTCGGGACACCATGCAACTTTACAATCACCTGAATATATATCTCAGCCAATCTCGATACCGGATATGTGATGTTGATAGGAAGGAAGTGAGCAGACTTCGTCAACCTATCCACGATCACCCAAATAGAATCAAACCCCCGAACGGTTCTTGGTAACCCAGTCACAAAATCCATGGAAATGCTATCCCATTTCCATTCCGGAACATCTAAAGGTTGCATCAACCCCGCAGGCTTCTGGTGCTCAACCTTTGACTTCTGGCAAGTCAAACAGGCATACACAAACTGTGCTACATCTTTCTTCATACCAGGCCACCAGAATAATTTCTTCAAGTCATGGTACATCTTTGTAGCCCCTGGATGAATACTCAGCTTGCTCCTATGACTCTCCTCAAGGATCATCTTCTTCATCTCAATATCATCGGGAACACAGATCCTATCTCTAAATCTCAACACACCCTGGGAATCCAACCTGAAATCCCCATCCACATTCTGATCACCCGCAACTAACAAGTCAACCAGCTTCACATCTAATTTCTGGGCGTCTCTGATACTAACCAAGAAGTCATTACCAATCCTCAGCATACCCAGCTTAACACTCCGCGGTGTCACTTCACAAACCAGACTCATATCACGGAATTGCTCAATCAACTCCAACTCTTTTACCATCATTGCTGACATATGCAAAGTCTTTCGACTCAAAGCATCAACCACGACATTAGCCTTGCCGGGATGATAGTTTAAGCCAAAATCATAGTCTTTCAGCAGCTCTAACCAACGCCTCTGCCTCATATTCAGCTCCTTCTGATCAAACAAGTATTTCAAGCTCTTGTGGTCGCTGAATACCTCGAATCTAGTGCCATACAAATAGTGCCTCCAAATCTTTAGCGCAAACACAATAGCAGCCAACTCCAAATCATGAGTAGGATAGTTCTTCTCATGAGTCCGCAACTGTCTGGACGCATAAGCGACTACCTTCCCATCCTGCATCAATACGCCCCCTAAGCCCATTCTGGAAGCATCACAATATACCACAAACGGTTGATCCGGCACGGGCAACACTAACACCGGAGATGTTGTCAATCTTTTCTTCAACTCTTGGAAACTCTCTTCACACTTAGCATCCCACACAAAAACTCTCCCTTTACACGTCAATTGAGTCAACGGAAGGGCTAGCTTTGAGAAACCCTCTATGAACCTCCTGTAGTAACCGGCCAACCCCAAGAAACTCCTGATCTCAGTCACAGACTTTGGGCTCTCCCATTGTAATACTGCATCAACCTTGGCTGGGTCTACAGCTATGCCATCACTAGAAATAATGTGACCCAAAAAGCTCACCTCACGCAGCCAGAACTCGCATTTGGACAACTTAGCATAAAGCTTCTTCTCTTTCAATACCTCAAGCACCAATCTCAAGTGCTCTGCATGCTCCTCTTCAGACTTGGAGTATACCAGAATATCATCTATAAAAACTACCACAAACCGATCCAAGTAACTATGGAAGATACGGTTCATGTACTCCATAAACACCCCTGGGGCATTGGTGACACCAAACGGCATCACAGAGTACTCATAATGTCCATATCTCGTTCGAAATGCTGTCTTCTGGACGTCTTCGTCTTTTACTTTAATCTGATGATACCCTGACCTCAAATCAATTTTGCTAAAAACCTTAGCACCCACCAGCTGGTCCATCAGATCATCAATTCTCGGAAGAGGGTACTTATTTTTAATAGTTACCTTGTTCAACTGTCTATAATCCACACACAGGCGCATACTCCCATCTTTCTTCTTTACTAACAAAACCGGAGCTCCCCATGGCGACACACTAGGTCTCACAAATTTCTTTTCAAGTAACTCTTCCAACTGCTTCTTCAACTCAGATAACTCAGAAGCTGACATCCGGTACGGTGCCATGGATACCGGCCTAGTACCAGGCACAAGGTCAATCCCAAACTCTACTTCCCTCTCTGGTGGCACACTAGGAATCTCATCAGGGAACACTTCAGGGAACTCACACACCACCTGCAACCCTTCAACCATAGCTTGGTTTTCAGCAGACATAGACGCCATCAAAGCAAATAGTTGACCACCATCCTTCATTACCTTATGCAGCTGATTCCCAGACAACAAAACAGACTTTTCCTCCTCAGGAGGAAAGAAACTCACCGACTTGCTGAAACAGTTGATGTGCACATGGTTATCCACTAACCAGTCCAAACCAAGAATAACATCCAACCCTCCCAAAGGCAAACATATAAGGTCAACCAGAAAATCTCTGCCGAAGACCGACAGAGGACACTTAGCACACAATAGAGAAGTAGTCACCGAACCCTTAGCCGGAGTGTCGATAACCATTTCCCTTTTCATATCAGACAATACTAGATTTAACTTTTCAGCACAAACAGCAGCAATAAAAGAATGCGTAGCACCAGTATCAACTATAGCAACTAAAGGGGAACCATAAATAAAACAAGTACCTCGAATCTCATTGGGCCCCTCTGAGCCTGCTAGCGCGAAAACTCTTCCATTGGATTTCTCTTTCTTTGGTTTGGTGCATTTAGAACTAAAGTGACCAGCTTCACCACAATTGAAACACACTGATTCCTTACGATCACAGTTAGACGCCATATGACCTTTCTTCCCACAACGGTAACTCATTACTTCAGTCTTGCAATCGAAACTTTTGTGACCCGGCTTGCCACACGTGTAACACACTATATCAGCGGGAGCACCTCCCCCACCAGGCTTCTTACCCTCAGAAAATCTTTTACCAGCACCTGCCTTCCACTTATTTTTACCTCCAGCCGTATCATAGGGCTTTCCCCTAAACTGAGTATTCCTTTTCTCTTTCCCAACCTTGTAGGCAGCAGAACTGTCCTCTTCATAAATTCTACTCTTGTCAACTAGTCTAGCAAAATCTCGTATCTCATGTTACCCAATTGCCTTTTTAATGTCAGGTCGCAGGCCACTTTCAAATTTCACACACTTAGAGAACTCTGAATCAGCATCATTGGCGTAGTAAGGACAAAATTGGGCCAGCTCTTCAAATTTGGCTGCATACTCAGCCACTGTCTTATTTCCCTGTTTCAGTTCTAAAAATTCTACCTCCTTCTTGGCCCGAACGTCTTCAGGGTAATACTTTCTTTTAAATTCCCTTGTGAAGACTTCCCAAGTAACCTCTTCACCAGCAGTGTTCAACCTATGCAGCATCCCTAACCACCACTTGTCAGCCTCTTCCGCCAGCATGTGCGTCCCGAACTTCACTTGCTGGGCAGCAGTGCAATCCATAACACGGAATATCCGCTCTATCTCATTCAACCACGACAAGGCTCCATCGGGATCATACCGACCCTTGAAGGTGGGTGGGTTTTCCCTCTGAAACGTTGCCAGGTTACGGGCATTCATATCAGCAGCATTGTGTTGATTTCCAACAGCTTGGGCTATGGCCTGCAGAGCAGCAGCCAAAGCAGCATCATCCCTTCTAGCCATATCAACCTAGCACTGCAGCATAAACGACAATTTAGAACTAAAACAAAAACACCTAATCGTCATACACAATATGACAGACAGACACACTTGGTCGGACAGACCGAACTTTTGCTCTGATACCACTAATGTAACACCCCATTCTACCCGGCTATTTATCATAGAGATCAGAGTTTCAAAATTTCTTTTTGAATGGAATGCTACACATAAGCTTAATCTAACAACGATCAAATCAGTATAAGCCTTCCTTATACCTTTACAATACGCAACACCATTAAATAATTTAGGGTACCCTTGACTTTACCAACAGAATCCACACATTATAATTTAGATGTCTCGCAGCGGAAAAATAACATAATCTCAAAAGTGCCAAACAACAGCCTCATCGAAAAATCATTAAATCAATGCATACAAAATTCAACAACAAATGAATAACATTAGAATTCCTAAGCCAACCCCCTAGGTGTCACGTATCAGAGCAGACCGACTCGGGAGTGAAAGGAGTAAGCCTTCACTCAGGACTACCTGTGGTAAACAACAACAGAAGGGTGAGTCTCAACTACATAATAAAGACTATAATAAGAAGTATATTCCGTCATAGCATCACACTCATACAGTCACACAGTAGCATAGTTCATACAATCACCAACTCGCATGCTTATCATGAGGATGTCTGCAATACAGTTATGCATGTGGTACCATTTTCCCAGACCGCAGCCTTATCATCATAATATCAACTCAGACCGCAGCCTTATCATTTTGATTTAGAACTCAGACCGCAGCCTTATCATCATAATTTAAAACTCAGACCGCAGCCTTATGTATGCATGAGACTCCATGACAAAACCACAATCATAATTCTTAACAACACGGTCCATGTATCCTATATCACATCTTTAATTAATCTTAGTTTTAGCCCCCATGGCCTCATCATCAATCAACTCATTATTTTCTCATCTCAATCACGTCTCTATGACTAAGCTAGCTCTAGGGACCAATCTGTTACTATTAGGACCGAAGCCAAAAGACAAGGCACGGACGCACCACTTGGCGCCCAACACAACACCCAAACGCACAACCACAATAGGTCACCTGAAAATTAAAACCGCTCTAGCCAAAATGTTCAAAATGGGATTTGGTCACGTGAATACAGAATTTGGCTAAGAAAAATATGTTCAGAACTCACAGCTCACCCCTAGGCACCACAACATAGTCAAAACAACGCCCAATAGGACCATTTCAAAACAACAAGTGCAAATCTGGAAATTCTTTAGCCAAAGTGCTTAAAATACAATTTGGTCAGGTGAATACAAAATTTGGCTCGGAAAAATATGCTCAGAAATTGAATTGCACACAAGACACCCCTTAGACAAGCCAAAACGATGCCCAATAGGACCATTTCAAAACCACAAGTGCAAATCTGGAAATTCTTTAGCCAAAGTGTTTTAAATACAATTTGGTCCGGTGAATACAAAATTTGGCTCGGTAAAATATGCTCAGAAATTGAATTGCACACAAGACACCCCTTAGACAAGCCAAAACGATGCCCAATAGGACCATTTCAAAACCACAAGTGCAAATCTGGAAATTCTTTAGCCAAAGTGTTTTAAATACAATTTGGTCAGGTGAATACAAAATTTGGCTCGGTAAAATATGCTCAGAAATTGAATTGCACACAAGACACCCCTTAGACAAGCCAAAACGATGCCCAATAGGACCATTTCAAAACCACAAGTGCAAATCTGGAAATTCTTTAGCCAAAGTGTTTTAAATACAATTTGGTCAGGTGAATACAAAATTTGGCTCGGTAAAAACTGTTTAGAAATTGAGCTTCACATGAAACACCCCCTAGGCGCACACCCCATGGGACACAGGCGCCACCAGGCGCCATTCTGGGCAGCACAGGCGCCCAGACAGCAACACACGCACGCCCATGCAGCAAACAACACACGCAAGGGTTAGGGACACGCCCTCTCTCTCTATCTCTTGGACCATTCGCGAATTGAACAAAAATAGGAAGGGTTAGGGAAAATCGAAAACCTAAGCACTTGATAGAGAAAGGAAATCGAATCATAAAAGACTAGGAACCCTTACCTAGGATCAAGATGCACAAACCCTAACTCCTTAGCTTGAAGTCGCCTCCTTCCTTCTCTTTTCCTCTCCTTCGACTTTCTTTCTCTTCTTCTCTCCTTCGACTCACTTGCTCACTTTTGGCACAATTGGGGCGCAACCTAGACCCCTAGCGCCTAAGGAGCGCCTAAGCCAACGGGCTTGGGCTTCTTGGGCCGTCACTTGTAATTCCGGTATTTCCGACGCCATCCCCTTCAATTAAAAAAATTACTATATTATAATATAATAAAACAAAATAGCGCAACACTTTAAATAATTTAATCAATTACCTAATTAAATTATTTTAGGGTGTTACAGTTGTTGTTGTTCAAGAAGATAATAAAGATTCTATTGAGAATATTTCAGTAGAGGCGGTTGTTGTTGTTGTTGTTGTTGTTGTTGTTGTTGTGGTGTTGTTGTTGTTGTTGTTGTTCAAGAAGATAATAAAGATTCTATTGAGAATATTTCAGTAGAGGTTGTTGTTGTTGTTTTTGTTGTTGTTGTTGTTGTTGTTGTTCAAGAAGATAATAAAGATTCTATTCAGAATATTTCAGTAGAGGCTGTTGTTGTTCAAGAAGATAATAAAGATTCTATTGAGAATATTTCAATAGAGGTTGTTGTTGTTGTTGTTGTTGTTGTTGTTGTTGTTGTTGTTGTTGTTGTTCAAGAAGATAATAAAGATTCTATTGAGAATATTTCAATAGAGGCTGTTGTTGATGTTGTTGTTGTTGTTGTTCAAGAAGATAATAAAGATTCTATTGAGAATATTTCAGTAGAGGCTGTTGTTGTTGTTGTTGTTCAAGAAGATAATAAAGAGTCTATTGAGAATATTTCAGTAGAGGCTGTTGTTGTTGTTGTTGTTGCTGTTGTTGTTGTTGTTGTTGTTGTTGTTGTTGTTGTTGTTGTTGTTGTTGTTGTTGTTGTTGTTGTTGTTGTTGTTGTTGTTGTTGTTATTGTTGTTGTTGTTGTTCAAGAAGATAATAAAGATTCTATTGAGAATATTTCAGTAGAGGTTGTTGTTGTTGTTGTTGTTCAAGAAGATAATAAAGATGCTATTGAGAATATTTCAGTAGAGGCTGTTGTTGCTGTTGTTGTTGTTGTTGTTGTTCAAGAAGATAATAAAGATTCTATTGAGAATATTTCAGTAGAGGCTGTTGTTGTTGTTGTTGTTGTTGTTCAAGAAGATAATAAAGATTCTATTGAGAATATTTCAGTAGAGGCTGTTGTTGTTGTTGTTGTTGTTGTTCAAGAAGATAATAAAGATTCTATTGGGAATATTTCAGTAGAGGCTGTTGTTGTTGTTGTTGTTGTTGTTCAAGAAGATAATAAAGATTCTATTGAGAATATTTCAGTAGAGGCTATTGTTGTTGTTGTTGTTGTTGTTGTTGTGCAAGAAGATAGCAAAGATTCTATTGAGAATACTTCAGTAGAGGCGGTTGTTGTTGTTGTTGTTGTTGTTGTGGTGTTGTTGTTGTTGTTGTTCAAGAAGATAATAAAGATTCTATTGAGAATATTTCAGTAGAGGCTGTTGTTGTTGTTGTTGTTGTTCAAGAAGATAATAAAGATTCTATTGAGAATATTTCAGTAGAGGCTATGGTTATTGTTGTTGTTGTTGTTGTTGTTGTTGTTGTTGTTGTGGTGGTTGTTGTTGTTGTGGTGGTTGTTGTTGTGGTTGTTGTTTTGGTTGGTGTTGTGGTTGTTGTTGTTGTTGTTGTTGTTGTTGTTGTTGTTGTTGTTCAAGAAGATAATAAAGATTCTATTGAGAATATTTCAGTAGAGGCGGTTGTTGTTGTTGTTGTTGTTGTTGTGGTGTTGTTGTTGTTGTTGTTGTTGTTGTTGTTCAAGAAGATAATAAAGATTATATTGAGAATATTTCAGTAGAGGTTGTGGTTGTTGTTTTTGTTGTTGTTGTTGTTGTTGTTGTTGTTGTTCAAGATGATAATAAAGATTCTATTCAGAATATTTCAGTAGAGGCTGTTGTTGTTCAAGAAGATAATAAAGATTCTATTGAGAATATTTCAGTAGAGGCTGTTGTTGTTGTTGTTGTTGTTGTTCAAGAAGATAATAAAGATTCTATTGAGAATATTTCAGTAGAGGCTGTTGTTGTTGTTGTTGTCCAAGAAGATAATAAAGATTCTATTGAGAATATTTCAGTAGAGGCTGTTGTTGTTGTTGTTGTTGTTGTTGTTGTTCAAGAAGATAATAAAGATTCTATTGAGAATATTTCAGTAGAGGCTGTTGTTGTTGTTGTTGTTGTTGTTGTTGTTCAGGAAGATAATAAAGATTCTATTGAGAATATTTCAGTAGAGGCTGTTGTTGTAGTTGTTGTTGTTGTTGTTGTTGTTGTTGTTGTTGTTGTTGTTGTTGTTGTTGTTGTTGTTCAAGAAGATAATAAAGATTTTATTGAGAATATTTCAGTAGAGGCTGTTGTTGTTGTTGTTGTTGTTGTTGTTCAAGAATATAATAAAGATTCTATTGAGAATATTTCAGTAGAGGTTGTTGTTGTTGTTGTTGTTGTTGTTGTAGTTGTTGATGTTCAAGAAGATAATAAAGATTCTATTGAGAAAATTTCAGTAGAGGCTGTTGTTGTTGTTGTTGTTGTTCAAGAAGATAATAAAGATTCTATTGAGAATATTTCAGTAGAGGCTGTTGTTGTTGTTGTTGTTGTTGTTGTTGTTGTTGTTGTTGTTGTTGTTGTTGTTGTTGTTGTTGTTCAAGAAGATAATAAAGATTCTATTAAGAATATTTCAGTAGAGTGTAACACCCCGGTATATTTATTAGATAAAAAACACCCGAGTGCACAACAATATAAACATCAGAGATAACAATTCCTGTTCAGACACTGAATACCACTATAAAAATTTTGCTGAAATATAACATAACCGTCTTATACACAAATAAGACTATACGGTACTCAGACCATAACTGTCAGCAACTATGGTAGTCAGAGTCATACAAGAAAGCGGAAAGAAAGATAAACAAAACACTAATGCCATAGCGCTGTGATACATGGGCAATAGAAGGAAAATAAACTCAAGCATAAAAGTAAGTCATCCTCCATCACCCGGGGCCACCTACTCGTGCCTCTGAGGTTTCCTCTGTCCCTGTTTATCTGTAAAACAACAACATTTAAACAGTGAGATACAATCTCAGTGAGTTCTACCGGAACCCCTACTAACACTCTCGGTCCGTTTAAAACATTTTTAAGGTTTGACACGACACCGACCGCAATCCACTTGCTAATCCCGGTGTACCATACAATAAGGCTTCGATCTAGTAGGACACCGACCGCAATCCACTTGCTAATCCCGGTGAACTAACATCCTAGGCCTTTCTACGAACCACCGACCGCAATCCACTTGCTAAGCCCGATGAACGTAGTACAAACTTTTGACACAACACCGACCGCAATCCACTTGCTAATCCCGGCGAACCCCATTACCAGTAGTGTTTCCTAATGGCACAGAGCCTAGGGTAAGGGTTCATGACTTCCCCGCCTAGTATGTCAACATGGGTCGTCACCCAAACTCGATATAATATGTATATCTACAGTATTATGAACCCACGGTCCATCAAATCAGATAATCAATGAAACACTTTAATCCACATTTTATAAAATCCAAGTTCACACTCGCACTCTAGTTGACCACTTTTCGACACAATTTTCAATATCAAAAACAGTTCATTTTGCCTTAAAAATAGAATATTCAGTTAGGCCTCTGAATAAGCTTTCTTTCCCTTGTGAAACAGTTCTCGTACACACCGACAATGTGACGGAAAAGTCACTTGTGAAACTTCTTGACTCGCCCCCAAGATTTCGAGATAACACTTCTCGAAAGAAGATGGAATGAGGATTTACCAGAAACGCTTATCTTAAACGTAGAAATAAACCGTGTGGACAACAAATAAATTTGAACGTAACGAAAATCACCTCAGTTGTTCTCAAAACAACTATCAAACAGAACTCAGAGCTCCTTTCCCTCTATTGCAACTTCCTCATGACGTATTTACCAACGACGCACCTGATTCCTTTCTGAATTAGTCAATAGCGTCGAGAGTTTCCCCTCAACCTAAGTAATCTTTCCAGGATTTCTTCCTCAATCAAATTTTATTAGCCTCTTAATTCATTCCCAAAATTAACTCTAGCATGCGGGTTTTCACCAAAAATGATTTTTTCAAAACTACCATACCGCACGTCGAGCTTCACTTCAGAAATTTCAGACTCTTGCAAGCAGATCCCTCTTCATTACAATAATAGCATCGATTAGATCTTTGCCGACAATCACCACTGTGAGGCTCTCCTTAGTTAGAACATCTTCTGGCCTTTGAAGAATCGAAGAATTGCACCTGCTTTTCCTCCGATGAAATTATCTTAGGACTTGCATTCGGAGTTGATAATTCAACTTTCTTCTTTCCTTTCCCGTACTCCCTATGAAAGCATCCTCGGCGACATAGGCTAATTGCATTACAGCAACATAATTTGTAATAATATAAGAACTGAGACCCTAAGTCATAAAAGCACGAAGGTCCCTCTTATACTTCTGGATCTTCCATTCCTCCTTCGAAACATACCTTACCACTTGGTAAAACCGAGACAACTTCTCAAAGTCAGCGGTGCACTCTTCCACCGTCATGCCACCTTTCCTGAGGATGCACCGGATAAAACTCCAGTCTTGGTAGAGGACTACGTCTTGATCATCCTGCCATAATTCTGCTTATGATGCACTAAGTATTAAGTTGATCAGGCTCAATGTCTCTTAGCATCACAAGTGTAATCACAACCAGGACTAACAAGGAATCGACTCAACCCTAAACTAAGTCCGACTGGGTCGAACTGCTCTGATACCAACTGTAACACCCCGGTATTTTTATCGAGTAAAAATACCCAAGTGTACCATCATAAAATAATCAGAGATATTTTTCTTGTTTTAGATATTGAACATAAATAAAAATAGCTCATAACCTAGAGTCCAATATCCAAATACCAAGAAATAGCGGAAATGATTTTACAACTTTTACAGGTACAAGTTATACAATCGGAAATACAAAAATCTCGAGGAAAAGACATTAACAATGAAAACCAAGTCTTCACCGTCTTCATAAGCACACCACCTAGTTGTGCTTCTTCACCTTTGCTTTTTCCCTTGCTTCTCTGTAAAAACCACAAAATATAAACAGTGAGATACAATCTCAGTGAGTTCTACCGAGAACCCTACTAACACTCGCGGTCCAGTTTTACAACATTGATAACTCAACACGGCACCGACTGCGCGAACGCTACTCCCGGCGAACCTGCTATAACTCAGTACGACACCGACTGCGCGAACGCTACTCCCGGTGACTCGTGTCACATGACCTTTGATATGACACCGACTGCGCGAACGCTACTCCCGGTGACCCGTATCGTTTAACTTTTATTGCAACACCGACTGCGCGCACGCTACTCCCGGTGAACCGCATTATAAGACCTTTTTACGTACCACCGACTGCACGAATGCTACTCCCGGTGAACGTAACGCATAACTTTCAACATAACACCGACTGCGCGAACGCTGCTCCCGGCGAACCCCCTTACCAATAGTACTTTCCTTAATGGCACGGAGCCTAGGGTAAGGGATCATGACTGCCCCGCCTAGTATGTTAACATCATGGGTCGTCACCCAAACTCGATATATTACATATATCTACAGTACTATGAACCCACGGTCCATCAAATCAGACAATCAATGAAACACTTTAATCCACATTTTATAAAATCCAAGTTCACACTCGCACTCTAGTTGACCATTTTTCGACACAATTTTCAATATCAAAAACAGTTCATTTTCCCTTAAAAATAGAATATTCAGTTAGGCCTCTGAATAAGCTTTCCAACGCATCTTAGAACACCTCGATCGGATTCCCGGATCAAAAGTTATCGCAAAAACAAAAACAGTATTTAGTTGCTGAAAATTCTGTAAACCGTCGCGACGCGATGGGACTCTGTCGCGACGCGAAAATAGGCAGAATGGCCAAAAACAGGTTTTCTTAAATTCAGTTTTACCCCATATCGCTCCCTAATCGATACCGAGACATTACGTGACCTCCGAGACCCAAAAACAGATATAACAACGAGTAATTCCAGTCCAAAACAATAATTAAAACATCAATCGATAACTCAATCAAATCGAGTTTATCAAAACGCGAAGGATTTTCCAAATATCGGTTTTTAACCCAAAATCTCTCAAACTCAATTACCAAACAATATTCCAGTCCAGCGAAAGCGATAAAACAGTTAATTAATTAATTCGAAACGTAAAATCCAAAACGTGAGTAGAACTCACCCTTGAAGCGTGAACCACGATCGAGCCGAATTCACCGAGTAACCATACGAACATTCCCCGCATAAACTTTCCGTTCCGACGACGCTCAAATCCGCTTCCAAAACTTTCCGCTCGATCACGAAACCTCTTTTTGACCGAAATACCGAATTCCCCGAAATTCTCCATGGACACTATTCATCATCTTCAACCTCAAGCCACTATTCACAAAAACCTCAATTTGCACCCTAACCCCTTGATTCTTCACAAACCCCAAATCGGACTTCAATATTTGCGCAATCCACCTTGAGCTCGCTCCCAAACACCATCCAAAGCTTTCCCTTGAGCTACAACCATCAAAACTCCAATTTTTCCTCTCAAATTCGAAAATGGCAAAGTGAGAGAGAGTGAGTTGATGATGAAGATCTTGGTACCAAATCGAAGAGGAAGTAACGCTGAGCATTTTTCGTGTTGGAAGGAAGTCGTTTTGATGAGCCTAACTTTCCCCTTTTTCCTCTTCTTCTTCCTCACCCTTTCTTTCTCTTTTCTTTTCTTTTCTCTCCTTTCTCCTCTCTGTATCTCTCCTCCTCCCCTTTCTTTCTTCTTTCTTTTATTAATTCTTTTCTTCTCTTCTTCCACTACACACACATACACGTATACAAATATATATTTACTAATATATAAGTGGTAACGTGGTAAAATTAGCATATTGCTCTAAATCTCTTATTTCGATTCCGAAACTTCCTTGACCCGTATTATTCGGTTAACGATCCGATGACAACCAATAAATAATTTTAGCACTCAATAAATTTACCACTCAAGTACTAAATTAATTTAATTGGGTTAACATCCAAATAATTCTACTAATTATTTTGAGGATGTTACATTGTTGTTGTTGTTCAAGAAGATAATAAAGATTCTGTTGAGAATATTTCAGTAGAGGTTGTTGTTGTTGTTGTTGTTGTTCAAGAAGATAATAAAGATTCTATTGAGAATATTTCAGTAGAGGCTGTTGTTGTTGTTGTTGTTGTTCAAGAAGATAATAAAGATTCTGTTGAGAATATTTCAGTAGAGGCTGTTGTTGTTGTTGTTGTTGTTGTTGTTAGTAGAGGCTGTTGTTGTTCAAGAAGATAATAAAGAGTCTATTGAGAATATTTCAGTAGAGGCTGTTGTTGTTGTTGTTGTTGTTGTTGTTCAAGAAGATAATAAAGATTCTATTGAGAATATTTCAGTAGAGGCTGTTGTTGTTGTTGTTGTTCAAGAAGATAATAAAGATTCTATTGAGAATATTTCAGTAGAGGCTGTTGTTGTTGTTGTTGTTGTTGTTGTTGTTGTTGTTGTTGTTGTGGTGGTGGTAGTTGTTGTTGTTGTGGTGGTTGTTGTTGTGGTTGTTGTTGTTGTTGTGGTTGTTGTTGTTGTTGTTGTTGTTGTTGTTGTTGTTCAAGAAGATAATAAAGATTCTATTGAGAATATTTCAGTAGAGGCTGTTGTTGTTGTTGTTGTTGTTGTTGTTCAAGAAGATAATAAAGATTCTATTGAGAATATTTCAGTAGAGGCTATTGTTGTTGTTGTTGTTGTTGTTGTTGTTGTTGTTGTTGTTGTTGTTGTTGTTGTTGTTGTTGTTGTTGTTGTTGTTGTTGTTGTGGTGGTTGTTGTTGTTGTGGTGGTTGTTGTTGTGGTTGTTGTTGTTGTTGTTGTTGTTGTTGTTGTTGTTGTTGTTGTTGTTGTTGTTGTTGTTGTTGTTGTTGTTGTTGTTGTTGTTGTTGTTGTTGTTGTTGTTGTTGTTGTTGTTGTTGTTGTTGTTGTTGTTGTTATGCCCTTCGGTTTAACTAATGCTCCAGCGGTATTCATGGATTACATGAACCGAGTGTTTCACACGTACCTTGATCAGTTTGTCGTGGTTTTTATTAATGATATCTTGGTGTACTCTAAGACCGTTGAGGACCATGTTCCACATCTCCGCATTGTTCTGAACGTACTCCGAGAAAAGAAATTGTATGCCAAGCCGTCGAAGTGTGACTTCTGGATGCCGGAAGTGAAGTTTTTGGGACACGTAATTTCCCAATCGGGAGTTGCGGTGGATCCCGGTAAAATAGAAGCGGTGTTGAACTGGGAACGACCAACATCTGTCACCGAAATAAGAAGTTTCTTGGGTCTAGCTGGTTACTACAGGAGGTTTATTCAAGGTTTTTCACAATTGGTTCTTCCACTTACTCGGTTGACTCGTAAGGCCCAACCGTTTATATGGAATGCTGATTGTGAGGAATGTTTTCAAGAGTTGAAGGTTAGGTTGACTTCTGCTCCAATCCTAATTCTTCCAGATCCGTCTTTGGATTTTCAAATTTACAGCGATGCTTCTGGAAAGGGTTTGGGATGTGTTCTCATGCAGAACCAACAAGTTGTAGCTTATGCCTCCAGACAGTTGAAGACTCATGAAGAGAATTATCTGACTCATGATTTGGAGTTGGCAGCTATCGTGTAGGCACTGAAGATTTGGAGACATTACCTGTATGGGTCCCGTTTCGAAGTCTTTAGTGATCATAAAAGCTTGAAATATTTGTTTGATCAGAAGGAGCTGAATAACAGGCAGAGAAGATGGGTGGAGTTTCTGAAGGATTATGACTTCGAATTGAAGTATCATCCGGGAAAGGCTAATGTTGTAGCCGATGCACTAAGTAGGAAATCCATTCATATGGCAGGGTTAATGATGCATGAAATGGAATTGTTGGAGTCCTTCCGGGACTTAAATTTGGATTCAAAGCCAAAACGGAACCGGTTGGTGTTGAGCCACATGGGGATCTCTAGTTCCATAAGAGATTCTATTCGCTTAGCACAGGAAGTTGATGTGAAACTACAATCACAAAAAGTGTTGCCAGATTTTACCGAAGATAGTGATGGAGTTATTTGTTTCAACGGTAGGATCTGTGTGCCCGATAATGAAGATATTAAAAAGCAAGTGCTAGAGGAAGTACACCGAAGTTTATTTTCTGTACATCCTGGATCCACCAAGATGTATAGAGATTTAAAGCAGATGTATTGGTGGCATGGAATGAAGTTAGAGATTGCTGAATTTGTATCAAAATGCTTAACTTGCCAAAGAGTTAAGATAGAACATCAGAAACCAGCTGGTCTGCTACGGCCACTAGACGTGCCAGTGTGGAAATGGGAAGACATTTCTATCGATTTTGTAATGGCGTTGCCAAGGTCTCAAGCCGGTAACGACTCCATTTGGGTAGTTGTGGATCGGTTAACTAAATCAGCTCATTTTATTCCAGTTCGTTCGAGCAGTAAGGTATCCAAATTAGCAGAAGTGTATTTGAAGAACATAGTAAGGTTACATGGGGTTCCTACCAGTATAGTGTCGGATCGAGATCCGAAATTCACTTCTCGATTCTGGAAAGCTCTGAATGAAGCATTGGGAACTAAAGTACTTCTTAGTACCGCTTATCACCCACAGACAGATGGTCAGACCGAGAGAACTATCCAGACATTAGAGGATATGCTTAGGGCTTCGGTACTCGATAACAGAAGGAAATGGGAGGATCATCTTCCATTGGTGGAATTCTCTTACAACAACAGTTATCATTCCAGTATCGGAATGGCACCTTTTGAAGCCTTGTATGGTAGGAAATGTAGAACTCCGTTGTGTTGGTGGGAGGTCGGTGAGAACCGATTGTTAGGACCTGAGATGATTCATGACACTACTGAAAAGATTCGTCAGATCAGGGAAAGAATGAAAGCTGCTCAGAGTAGGCAAAAGAGTTATGCCGACAAAAGGAGAAGGCCGTTAGAGTTTGAGTCGGGCGATCATGTGTTTTTGAGATTGTCACCAACAATTGGCACAGGTAGGGCATTACGGGTGAAGAAACTCAGTCCTCGGTATATTGGACCCTTCCAGATTATCGAGCGAGTAGGGCCTCTTGCATACCGTATTGCTTTGCCTCCACCATTGTTGAATCTGCATGACGTATTCCATGTGTCTCAGTTGCAGAAGTACATTCCCGATCCAAGTCAACCGTTAGATTTCGAAACGATTGACCTTCGACCGGACTTGTCCTTCCAACCTAATCCGAAGTACATCATGGAACGTGGCGAGAGGACGCTACGGACAAAGTCAGTTCCCATTGTCAAGGTGGTTTGGGATGGTTTTTCTGCCGAGGAAGCTACTTGGGAGTTGGAGGACGATATGCGGACTCGGTATCCGTATTTGTTCTCTTGAGGTATGTTGTGTCTAATTTTGAGGACAAAATTCTTTCAAGTTGGGGAGAATGTAACATCCTCAAAATAATTAATCGAATTATTTGGATGTTAACCCAATTGAATTAATTTGGTACTTAATTGGTAAAATTATTGAGTGCTAAAATTAATTATTGGTTGTCACAGGATCGTTAACCAAATAATACGGGTCAAGGAATCGAAATAAGGGATCAAGATCAATATGGTAATTGGACCACGCTACCACTCATTTATTAATTAAATATATGTGTGTGAGTGTGTGTTGAATAAAAAGAAAGAAGGGTCCACGAGAGTGAGGAGAGAAACAGAGAAAGAAAAGAAGAGAAAAGAGAAAGAAAATAAGAGAAGGAAAAGAGAAAGAAGAAGAGGAAAGAAGAAGAGAAAGGAAGAAGAGGAGTGAAGCCCAACCCTCCAAAATTCAACATCTTCACCATCTTTCCTCCCTCATCAAAACCCATATCTTTGGATCGAAGCTAGGAGCGGATTGATCGCGTTGTGAAGTTCGAATCGAAGTTTGGAGCGATTTGGTGAAATAGGGTTCCGTTCGAGAGTTTTTCAAGTCTCGGCAAATTCGGTTCGATATCGGCTCTCGCTTCAAGGGTGAGTTTTACTCACGCTTAGGATGTTTTTGTGTCTCGATAAATTTTATGTGATTTGTTTCCGAAAGATTTTAACTTGAAAACCGCTATTTGGAAAAATATGTCGTTTTTGATAATATTCGTTTCGATTGAGTTTTTGATTGAATTGTTTGATTGTGTGGTATTGGTTGGGTTTGTTTTGCTGGTTGTTAAATCTGTTTTTAGTCGGAACGAGAATCGGAATTGAGCGGAATAGCGAATTTCGCAAGAAAATGGAAAAACTGCACTTTTCTGCAGAGGGTCGCGTCGCGACCCGTTCTCATCGCGTCGCGACCTGGCCCAGTTTTGTCACGCAAAAGGTTTCTGTCGTTTTTCGCGTCGCGACGGTAGTAGTTCGCGTCGCGACGGTTTGTAGATTTTCTACAACTATTCTCTGATTTTGTTTTCGCGATAACTTTTGATCCAGGAACCCGATTGAGGTGTTCTAAGATGAGTTTGAAAGCTTATTCAGAGGCCTAACTGAATATTCTAGTTTTAAGGCAAAATAAACTGTTTTCGAAGTCGTAAATTGTGTCGAAAAGAGGTAAAATAGAGTGCGAGTGTGAACTTGGTTTTATAAAAACGTGGGTTAAGTGTTCAGCTGATTGTCTGAGGTGATGGACCCTGAGTTCATATTATTGTAGATATATGTTTATATATCGAGTTGGGTGACGACCCATGTGTAACATACTAGGCGGGGCAGTCATGATCCCCTTCCCTAGGCTCCATGCCAATGGGAGAATGTACTATTGGTAGGGGGGTTCACCGGGATTAGCAATGTTCTGCAGTCGGTGTTATGTTAAAGATTATTGTACGATACACCGGGATTAGCAATGTTCTGCAGTCGGTGCCGTACTTTGTTTGTTGTACGATACACCAGGATTAGCAATGTTCTGCAGTCGGTGCCGTACTTTGTTTATTTTACGACATACCGGGAGTAGCAATGTTTTGCAGTCGGTGTCGAGTTAAACTATAAAAGAACTAATAACTGAACCGAGAGTGCTAGTAGGGGTCACGGTAGAACTCACTGAGATTGTATCTCACTGTTTATATGTTGTTGTTTTACAGAGACACAGGGACAGCGGAAATCTAAGAGGCACGAGTAGGTTGGGCTCGGGCGACTACTGATGACTTGGCATTTATGCTTAAGTTATTTTCATTTCTTTTTTTTGCTGTCTATGTATAACAACACTGTGACCTTAGTATTATGTTTTCTTCCGCTTTCTTGTACGATGCTGAATACTTTAGTAGCTGACAGTGTATGGTCTGAGTACCATATGTTCTTGTTTGTAAATAAGACAGTTTTGTTTAATCAGCGAAAGATTCATAGTGGTATTCAGTGTCTAAGCAGGAAATAATATCTCTGATGTGTTATTAATGTGCACTTGGGTATTTTTAATGAATAAAAATACCGGGGTGTTACAGTTGGTATCAGAGCGGTTCGACCTAGTCGGACTTAGCTTTTAGGGTCTTTGCTTTCTCCAGTCGTGAGTTTCTTAGTATGCTATTAGACATTGAGCTTGATCAACTTAATACTTTGTGCATATTTCGCAGAATCATGGCCAGAAGAGGTAGAGGCGTTCCTCCTCCTGTTGATCCGAACTTTGAGTGGATGCAGAATGTCATTGAGAACCAACAGAAAATGATGCAAGATATGATGCTTATGCATCAGCAGCAACAGATCCAACAGCAAAATGCTCAGCAGCATTAAGCTCAGGAGCCATAAGTGAACCCAAGGAGAAATTTTACAGAATTCTTGAAAATGAAACCCTCCGAGTTCAGAGGTGGGCCGGATGTCATGAGAGCACAACATTGGCTAGATGACATTGAAAAGATCTTTCTAACAATGCAAGTAACCGATGAAGACAAGCTAAGATTGGCATCCCATATGTTGAAGGGAGAAGCCAATAACTGGTGGACAAATGCTAGGGCCATGATGGAGACCATGGAAACTCCCCAGACTTGGGAAAATTTCCGAACATCATTTCTGGAACAATTCTTTCCCACGGCTATGAGGTTTGATAAAGAGAATGAGTTCTTAGCTTTCACACAGGGAGGCTTGACCGTGGGCCAATACACGGCTAAATTTGAAGAGTTGTATCAATTCTTCGGTTTAGCTGGGTATGCCCCCAATGACCGATGGAAAACTGACAGGTATAAATATGGGTTGAGAGAGGATATTGCTCAAAGTCAAAGTTCTTTTCCGAAGACCAATTATGCAGCCATGGTTCAACAAGCTTATATTGCCGAAAGTGATTTGGCAAGATTGTATGCAAGTAGGAAGGCGTTCCATCAGAGTAAGAGGAACACTGGGTCATCTAGTTCTCAGATGGGTCCCAAGCATGACTCAAGCAAGAGTGGTAATTATAAAGGAAAGCAGGTGCAAACGGCAGACCAAATGAAGTTTAGGAATTGTTTAAAGTGCGGAACGTATCACCACAGCGGTTGTGCACAACGATCTGATAGGTGCTATGTCTGTAATGAGGAAGGTCACTATGCAAATCAGTGCCCAACAAAGAAGAATTCCCAAAGGGGACCAAATGCTCCTGGTCAGGGTGGATCAACACTTTGGATGCTCGGACCATCACACCTACTGATAATCTTCTGAGGGGTACGGGATCTCTTTTTAATAATTCAGTCAATATTTTATATGATTCCGGTGCAACTCACTGTTTTATCTCGCAAGCATGTGTGGATCGGTTGGGACTAGCATTGTCTGAGCTATCCGAACCGATAACTATTTTAACTGCTGCCAAGGGTCGTGTCCAGACCCAATCATTATGTGAAAATTGCCTACTTGTCATAGGCGACAGACAGTTTGTTGTGAAATTTATTTGCTTGCCTATGAGAAGCATGGACATTGTTCTGGGTATGAATTGGATGGCTGAAAATCATGTGACAATCAACTGTGCCGATCGAACTATTAGCTTCGCCTCTGAATCCGTAGGATTGACACAGGCAGATTCTGAAGCAACGATCTCTTACACCGAAGCAAGCCAGTCATTATTCCAAGGTGCGGAAGCTATTCTTATTATGTTGTCTGCATCTACTGAAACGGGTTTAGACTTGTCATCTGTGCAAGTGGTAAAAGAATTTCTAGATGTCTTTCCAGAAGAAGTTTCATCCCTACCTCCTGACCGAGAGGTGGAATTCTCAATAGAATTGATTCCTGGTGTGGGATCAATATCTATTGCTCCTTATAGAATGTCTCCTTTGGAATTGAAGGAATCAAAGTCCCAACTTGAAGAATTAATATCAAAGAGGTTCATCCGACCGAGTGCCTCTCCATGGGGTGCTCCGGTGTTGCTAGTTAAGAAGAAAGACGGAAGCATGAGATTTAGTATTGACTACCGTCAACTCAACAAGGTGACGATTAAGAACAAATATCCATTGCCAAGGATAGACGATTTGCTTGACCAACTTCGGGGTGCCGTGGTATTTTCAAAAATTGATCTGAGGTCGGGCTATCATCAAATAAAGGTACGGGCCTTAGATATTCCGAAGACAGCTTTCCGAACTAGGTATGGACATTACGAGTTCGTAGTGATGCCCTTCGGTTTAACTAATGCTCCAGCGGTATTCATGGATTACATGAACCGAGTGTTTCACACGTACCTTGATCAGTTTGTCGTGGTTTTTATTGATGATATCTTGGTGTACTCTAAGACCGTTGAGGACCATGTTCAACATCTCCGCATTGTTCTGAACGTACGCCGAGAAAAGAAATTGTATGCCAAGCCGTCGAAGTGTGACTTCTAGATGCCGGAAGTGAAGTTTTTGGGACACGTAATTTCCCAATCGGGAGTTGCGGTGGATCCCGGTAAAATAGAAGCGGTGTTGAACTGGGAACGACCAACATCTGTCACCGAAATAAGAAGTTTCTTGGGTCTAGCTGGTTACTACAGGAGATTTATTCAAGGTTTTTCACAATTGGTTCTTCCACTTACTCGGTTGACTTGTAAGGCCCAACCGTTTATATGGAATGCTGATTGTGAGGAATGTTTTCAAGAGTTGAAGGTTAGGTTGACTTCTGCTCCAATCCTAATTCTTCCAGATCCGTCTTTGGATTTTCAAATTTACAGCGATGCTTCTGGAAAGGGTTTGGGATGTGTTCTCATGCAGAACCAACAAGTTGTAGCTTATGCCTCCAGACAGTTGAAGACTCATGAAGAGAATTATCCGACTCATGATTTGGAGTTGGCAGCTATCGTGTACGCACTGAAGATTTGGAGACATTACCTGTATGGGTCCCGTTTCGAAGTCTTTAGTGATCATAAAAGCTTGAAATATTTGTTTGATCAGAAGGAGCTGAATAACAGGCAGAGAAGATGGGTGGAGTTTCTGAAGGATTATGACTTCGAATTGAAGTATCATCCGGGAAAGGCTAATGTTGTAGCCGATGCACTAAGTAGGTAATCCATTCATATGGCAGGGTTAATGATGCATGAAATGGAATTGTTGGAGTCCTTCCGGGACTTAAATTTGGATTCAAAGCCAAAACGGAACCGGTTGGTGTTGAGCCACATGGGGATCTCTAGTTCCATAAGAGATTCAATTCGCTTAGCACAGGAAGTTGATGTGAAACTACAATCACAAAAAGTGTTGCCAGATTTTACCGAAGATAGTGATGGAGTTATTTGTTTCAACGGTAGGATCTGTGTGCCCGATAATGAAGATATTAAAAAGCAAGTGCTAGAGGAAGTACACCGAAGTTTATTTTCTGTACATCCTGGATCCACCAAGATGTATAGAGATTTAAAGCAGATGTATTGGTGGCATGGAATGAAGTTAGAGATTGCTGAATTTGTATCAAAATGCTTAACTTGCCAAAGAGTTAAGATAGAACATCAGAAACCTGCTGGTCTGCTACGGCCACTAGACGTGCCAGTGTGGAAATGGGAAGACATTTCTATGGATTTTGTAATGGCGTTGCCAAGGTCTCAAGCCGGTAACGACTCCATTTGGGTAGTTGTGGATCGGTTAACTAAATCAGCTCATTTTATTCCAGTTCGTTCAGGCAGTAAGGTATCCAAATTAGCAGAAGTGTATTTGAAGAACATAGTAAGGTTACATGGGGTTCCTACCAGTATAGTGTCGGATCGAGATCCGAAATTCACTTCTCGATTCTGGAAAGCTCTGAATGAAGCATTGGGAACTAAAGTACTTCTTAGTACCGCTTATCACCCACAGACAGATGGTCAGACCGAGAGAACTATCCAGACATTAGAGGATATGCTTAGGGCTTCGGTACTCGATAACGGAAGGAAATGGGAGGATCATCTTCCATTGGTGGAATTCTCTTACAACAACAGTTATCATTACAGTATCGGAATGGCACCTTTTGAAGCCTTGTTTGGTAGGAAATGTAGAACTCCGTTGTGTTGGTGGGAGGTCGGTGAGAAACGATTGTTAGGACCTGAGATGATTCATGACACTACTGAAAAGATTCGTCAGATCAGGGAAAGAATGAAAGCTGCTCAGAGTAGGCAAAAGAGTTATGCCGACAAAAGGAGAAGGCCGTTAGAGTTTGAGTCGGGCGATCATGTGTTTTTGAGATTGTCACCAACAATTGGCACAGGTAGGGCATTACGGGTGAAGAAACTCAGTCCTCGGTATATTGGACCCTTCCAGATTATCGAGCGAGTAGGGCCTCTTGCATACCGTATTGCTTTGCCTCCACCATTGTCGAATCTGCATGACGTATTCCATCTGTCTCAGTTGCGGAAGTACATTCCCGATCCAAGTCAACCGTTAGATTTCGAAACGATTGACCTTCGACCGGACTTGTCCTTCCAACCTAATCCGAATTACATCATGGAACATGGCGAGAGGACGCTACGGACAAAGTCAGTTCCCATTGTCAAGGTGGTTTGGGATGGTTTTTCCGCCGAGGAAGCTACTTGGGAGTTGGAGGACGATATGCGGACTCGGTATCCGTATTTGTTCTCTTGAGGTATGTTGTGTCTAATTTTGAGGACAAAATTCTTTCAAGTTGGGGAGAATGTAACATCCTCAAAATAATTAATCGAATTATTTGGATGTTAACCCAACTGAATTAATTTGGTACTTAATTGGTAAAATTATTGAGTGCTAAAATTAATTATTGGCTGTCACAGGATCGTTAACCGAATAATACGGGTCAAGGAATCGAAATAAGGGATCAAGATCAATATGGTAATTGGACCACGCTACCACTCATTTATTAATTAAATATATGTATGTGAGTGTGTGTTGAATAAAAAGAAAGAAGGGTCCACGAGAGTGAGGAGAGAAACAGAGAAAGAAAAGAAGAGAAAAGAGAAAGAAAAGAAGAGAAGGAAAAGAGAAAGAAGAAGAGGAAAGAAGAAGAGAAAGGAAGAAAAGGAGTGAAGCCCAACCCTCCAAAATTCAACATCTTCACCATCTTTCCTCCCTCATCAAAACCCATATCTTTGGATCGAAGCTAGGAGTGGATTGATCGCGTTGTGAAGTTCGAATCGAAGTTTGGAGAGATTTGGTGAAATAGGGTTCCGTTCGAGAGTTTTTCAAGTCTCGGAAAATTCGGTTCGATATCGGCTCTCGCTTCAAGGGTGAGTTTTACTCACGCTTAGGATGTTTTTGTGTCTCGATAAATTTTATGTGATTTGTTTCCGAAAGATTTTAACTTGAAAACCGCTATTTGGAAAAATATGTCGTTTTTGATAATATTCGTTTCGATTGAGTTTTTGATTGAATTGTTTGATTGTGTGGTATTGGTTGGGTTTGTTTTGCTGGTTGTTAAATCTGTTTTCAGTCGGAACGAGAATCGGAATTGAGCGGAATAGCGAATTTCGCAAGAAAATGGAAAAACTGCAATTTTCTGCAGAGGGTCGCGTCGCGACCCGTTCTCATCGCGTCGTGACCTGGCCCAGTTTTGTCACGCAAAAGGTTTCTGTCGTTTTTCGCGTCGCGACGGTAGTAGTTCGCGTCGCGACGGTTTGCAGATTTTCTACAACTATTCTCTGATTTTGTTTTCGCGATAACTTTTGATCCAGGAACCCGATTGAGGTGTTCTAAGATGCGTTTGAAAGCTTATTCAGAGGCCTAACTGAATATTCTAGTTTGAAGGCAAAATAAACTGTTTTCGAAGTCGTAAATTGTGTCGAAAAGGGGTAAAATAGAGTGCGAGTGTGAACTTGGTTTTATAAAAACGTGGGTTAAGTGTTCAGCTGATTGTCTGAGGTGATGGACCCTGAGTTCATATTATTGTAGATATATGTTTATATATCGAGTTGGGTGACGACCCATGTGTAACATACTAGGCGGGGCAGTCAGGATCCCCTTCCCTAGGCTCCATGCCAATGGGAGAATGTACTATTGGTAGGGGGGTTCACCGGGATTAGCAATGTTCTGCAGTCGGTGTTATGTTAAAGATTATTGTACGATACACCGGGATTAGCAATGTTCTGCAGTCGGTGCCGTACTTTGTTTATTTTACGACATACCGGGAGTAGAAATGTTTTGCAGTCGGTGTCGAGTTAAACTATAAAAGAACTAATAACTGAACCGAGAGTGCTAGTAGGGGTCACGGTAGAACTCACTGAGATTGTATCTCACTGTTTATATGTTGTTGTTTTACAGAGACACAGGGACAGCGGAAATCTAAAAGGCACGAGTAGGTTGGGCTCGGGCGACTACTGATGACTTGGCATTTATGCTTAAGTTATTTTCATTTCTTTTTTTTGCTGTCTATGTATAACAACACTGTGACCTTAGTATTATGTTTTCTTCCGCTTTCTTGTACGATGCTGAATACTTTAGTAGCTGACAGTGTATGGTCTGAGTACCGTATGTTCTTGTTTGTAAATAAGACAGTTTTGTTTAATCAGCGAAAGATTCATAGTGGTATTCAGTGTCTAAGCAGGAAATAATATCTCTGATGTGTTATTAATGTGCACTTGTGTATTTTTAATGATTAAAAATACCGGGGTGTTACAGTTGGTATCAGAGCGGTTCGACCTAGTCGGACTTAGCTTTTAGGGTCTTTGCTTTCTCCAGTCGTGAGTTTCTTAGTATGCTATTAGACATTGAGCTTGATCAACTTAATACTTTGTGCATATTTCGCAGAAGAGGTAGAGGCGTTCCTCCTCCTGTTGATCCGAACTTTGAAAGGATGCAGAATGTCATTGAGAACCAACAGAAAATGATGCAAGATATGATGCTTATGCATCAGCAGCAACAGATCCAACAGCAAAATGCTCAGCAGCATCAAGCTCAGGAGCCACAAGTGAACCCAAGGAGAATTTTTACAGAATTCTTGAAAATAAAACCCTCCGAGTTCAGAGGTGGGCCGGATGTCATGAGAGCACAACATTGGCTAGATGACATTGAAAAGATCTTTCTAACAATGCAAGTAACCGATGAAGACAAGCTAAGATTGGCATCCCATATGTTGAAGGGAGAAGCCAATAACTGGTGGACAAATGCTAGGGCCTTGATGGAGACCATGGAAACTCCCCAGACTTGGGAAAATATCCGAACATCATTTCTGGAACAATTCTTTCCCACGGCTATGAGGTTTGATAAAGAAAATGAGTTCTTAGCTTTCACACAGGGAGGCTTGACCGTGGGCCAATACACGGCTAAATTTGAATAGTTGTATCAATTCTTCGGTTTAGCTGGGTATGCCCCCAATGACCGATGGAAAACTGACAGGTATAAATATGGGTTGAGAGAGGATATTGCTCAAAGTCTAAGTTCTTTTCCGAAGACCAATTATGCAGCCATGGTTCAACAAGCTTATATTGCCGAAAGTGATTTGGCAAGATTGTATGCAAGTAGGAAGGCGTTCCATCAGAGTAAGAGGAACACTGGGTCATCTAGTTCTCAAATGGGTCCCAAGCATGACTCAGGCAAGAGTGGTAATTATAAAGGAAAGCAGGTGCAAACGGCAGACCAAATGAAGTTTAGGAATTGTTTTAAGTGCGGAAGGTATCACCACGGCGGTTGTGCACAACGATCTGATAGGTGCTATGTCTGTAATGAGGAAGGTCACTATGCAAATCAGTGCCCAACAAAGAAGAATTCCCAAAGGGCACCAAATGCTCCTGGTCAGGGGCGGATCAACACTTTGGATGCTCGGACCATCACACCTACTGATAATCTTCTGAGGGGTACGGGATCTCTTTTTAATAATTCAGTCAATATTTTATATGATTCCGGTGCAACTCACTGTTTTATCTCGCAAGCATGTGTGGATCGGTTGGGACTAGCATTGTCTGAGCTATCCGAACCGATAACTATTTTAACTGCTGCCATGGGTCGTGTCCAGACCCAATCATTATGTGAAAATTTCCTACTTGTCATAGGCGACAGACAGTTTGTTGTGAAATTTATTTGCTTGCCTATGAGAAGCATGGACATTGTTCTGGGTATGAATTGGATAGCTGAAAATCATGTGACAATCAACTGTGCCGATCGAACTATTAGCTTCGCCTCTGAATCCGTAGGATTGACACAGGCAGATTCTGAAGCAACGATCTCTGTAACACCCCGATAAATTCTAATATATAGAACTACCGAAATGCACTAAATGGCATACATCAGAGTAACTTCCTGTTATTGAAATATTGAACACATCTAAAACTTTTGGCAATACATAACATCGGGTTCTCTGGGCCTCATAAACTTCCTTGAAAATGCTTAAGTTCAAACTTAAGACTCATACATAATCCTGGTGTTCAATAATCCAAAAACATAAAGTAGCGGAAACGATTTTACAACTTGACAATGGAAGTTATACAATCAGAACATAGAAACCATAAACGGAAACAAGGTCTAAAACATTAAACTAGGTCTTCAATGACTCCAAGAGTCACACCAGCTAACCATGCTTTACCGCCTTTGCTTTCCCCTGTTTCTCTGTAAAAACCACAAATATGAAGGGTGAGATAAACATTATCTCAGTGAGTCCTATCGAGACCCCTTACTACTCTAGCGGTTCATTATGCCTTGTTTTGAACTCGTGGTCCTAAAAAGCAACCACGTGGAAATACCTTCAGTTCCTGTAACCTTCATGCTCATGGCCCTCCTAAGCGACACATGAAGCATGCAATCTTTGTTCCATGTTTTTAGCATAACACCTCAGTCTACCTATTTTATAGGCATTCTCTTGACCTTTTGGTGAACCCATCCCGCTATTTCTAGTGGGTGAAACAATCTTGAGTCTAGGTTTTGGGGCTCATGACTTCCCCTCCCCTAGTATGCTAACCTCTTAGGGTCGTCACCCTTTTTCCTCTTGTATTTATTATACATTTTCAGTCTGTGTACCCGCAATGGGCTGTTAGTCATTCCAGTCAAGTACCATGTACCATATCAGTCAATTTCAGTGTATAATATCAGTCAAGTACCGTGTACCATATCAGTCAATTTCAGTGTATAATATCAGTCAAGTACCGTGTACCATATCAGTCAATTTCAGTGTATAATATCAGTCAAGTACCGTGTGTTATTATCACTCTTTGACATTTGCACTCTCGCGTTCTCTAAGAGCGGTTTTCCATTTTTATCCATAACACACAATCTTTCTATCGAACATGCTCAATCTCATATCATTGTTACCTTTTCATTATTGTGGAACCTTGGGGAATGGATTAGAAGAGGATTGGAATCATTTGGAATGGATAAAATGCACTTTGAATTTGAAGGTCAGAAAATCTCACACGACCCGTGCGTGTAGGCGCACGGCCCGTGCGTGGTTGAACAGTTTGTAGAAATTTTTCCAGGAAGATACGCACGACCCGTGCGACTAAGCGCACGATCCGTGCGTTAGCTACCAGATTTACAGAAAGTTTCAGAGACTTACGCACGACCCGTGCTACTGGGCACACGATCCGTGCGCATTTTAAAAATACAGTTCATGTCGTATCAGATGGAGGCGCACGACCCGTGCCCAGAGGCACACGATCCGTGTGGCTCCATCAGTTTCCAGTAAACAGATTTTTCAAGGGGTTATTCCATTCCATTCCGATTCCAACTTCCCTTCCGATCGAGGCCCAAACTCAAACACGCATTAAAACACAATATTATAGCAATCCAATCCAGCACACCCAACAATCAATCAAGAAATTCATAGTTCAATCATGAGCTTTGGGAAAACGGTCTTCAATATAATTCTTTCGATACCAGAAACGTGTGACAATAATTTTCAAAAGTGAAGACTCGAAAAACGAACACGTTCCCTAAGCGAGTTATAGAACTCACCCGAAGTGATGAAAATCACTAAAACGACGAATCTAGCAGTCGACTCGTTCGAATAGCCTCACGAACCGCCTCCGACTCGCTCCAAAACTGAACCGAACTTCCCAAGGAACTAAGACTCGAACTCAGCAACTCAAATGAGCTTCAAACAGGTTTGTTGCTTTGATGTGAGCTGTGGTACTGAATATAGGACTATAACAAAGACATGCAACTATTTGGAGCATCAACACTCCATTTTTGAGATTGGAGCTTCAAAGGTGCACAATGGTGATTTGCGATAGAGTGGGTTGATGGAAGATTTCTGGGCATCAATGTATAGAGGGAGAAGAATGGTGAACAATGGTGGGTTCAGATCTTACATGCATCAAGTTTCCATGGAACTCTTCTCTCTTCCAAGCCCTCTCTCTCTCGCGAGCTCTCCTCTTTCTCTCTACTCCTCACTTCAGTTTTTTTTTTCTTTCTTATTTCTGAACTTCCACAAATTAAAGGGGGTAAGGAGGACTTAGGGTCAGCTGGTCACTTAAACTAGGGAATTTACCCAAATACCCCTTAGCTACTAATTCTATTACTTGGGACATTTTATTACCTATGAAGCTTAACTTAACTCATTACTCCTAACACTTACTCAAACAATTATTCACTTAACAAGCATAATTATCCGAATATTATAATAAATATATATAACCTCTCGCTAATTTTTAATAATTGAAATTAGCCAATTAGGGGATGTTACAATCACCCCAACTTCTAAAATTTTGTCCTCAAAATTGACAAAACATACCTTACTCGAACAAATACGGATATTTCTCCCGCATGCTCTCCTCTACTTCCCATGTCGCTTCGTCAGGTGACACACCTTCCCAAAGCACCTTGACAATAGGAATTGACCTCGTCCGGAGCGTTTTCTCGCCACGTTCGATGATCCTGATTGGGGTAGGATGATAAGATAGATCCGTTCTGATGTCAATCGCTTCATGGCTTAATGGTTGATTCGGATCATGAATATATTTCCTTAGCTGCGATACATGAAACACATCATGTAATCTGGACAATTCTGGAGGTAAGGCAATGCGATACGCTACCGGCCCAACTCGCTCGATAATCTGGAAGGGTCCGACATACCGAGGACTGAGCTTCTTTGCTCGCAAAGCAATACCGGTCCCAATGGTTGGAGAAAGTTTCAAAAAGACATGATCTCCTTCTTCGAATTCTAGCGGCCTTCTCCTCTTATCCGCATAACTCTTTTGCCGACTCTGCGCGGCTTTCATCCTTTCTCTGATTTGACGGATCTTCTCCGTAGTCTCCCGGACTAAATCTGGTCCCAACAATCTCTGCTCACCTACATCCCACCAACACAATGGTGTTCTGCACTTCCTTCCATACAATGCTTCATATGGAGCCATTCCGATACTAGAATGATAACTGTTGTTGTATGAGAATTCCACCAATGGAAGGTGATCCTCCCATCTGCCTCCACTATCGAGTACACAAGCTCTCAACATATCCTCCAATGTCTGGATTGTCCTCTCAGTCTGCCCGTCTGTCTGAGGATGGTAAGCAGTGCTAACACACACTTTTGTTCCCAACGCCATGTTCAATGCTCTCCAAAATCGAGATGTAAACTTGGGATCTCGATCACAGATGATACTTGTAGGGATTCCATGCAACTTAACAATATTCTTGAGATATTCATCTGCTAACCTAGCAACCTTGTGAGTCGAACGCACTGGAATAAAATGAGCGGACTTGGTCAGGCGATCCACCACTACCCAAATAGAATCATTTCCGGTTTGGGACCGCGGCAATCCCATGACAAAATCCATAGATATGCTTTCCCATTTCCATTCAGGTACATTCAACGGTTGTAACTGGCCGCCTGGCTTCCGGTGTAACATCCCCTAATTGGCTAATTTCAATTATTAAAAATTAGCGAGAGGTTATATATATTTATTATAATATTCGGATAATTATGCTTGTTAAGTGAATAATTGTTTGAGTAAGTGTTAGGAGTAATGAGTTAAGTTAAGCTTCATAGGTAATAAAATGTCCCAAGTAATAGAATTAGTAGCTAAGGGGTATTTGGGTAAATTCCCTAGTTTAAGTGACCAGCTGACCCTAAGTCCTCCTTACCCCCTTTAATTTGTGGAAGTTCAGAAATAAGAAAGAAAAAAAAACTGAAGTGAGGAGTAGAGAGAAAGAGGAGAGCTCGCGAGAGAGAGAGGGCTTGGAAGAGAGAAGGGTTCCATGGAAACTTGATGCATGTAAGATCTGAACCCACCATTGTTCACCATTCTTCTCCCTCTATACATTGATGCCCAGAAATCTTCCATCAACCCACTCTATCGCAAATCACCATTTGTGCACCTTTGAAGCTCCAAGCTCAAAAATGGAGTGTTGATGCTCCAAATAGTTGCATGTCTTTGTTATAGTCCTATATTCAGTACCACAGCTCACATCAAAGCAACAAACCTGTTTGAAGCTCATTTGAGTTGCTGAGTTCGAGTCTTAGTTCCTTGGGAAGTTCGGTTCAGTTTTGGAGCGAGTCGGAGGCGGTTCGTGAGGCTATTCGAACGAGTCGACTGCTAGATTCGTCGTTTTAGTGATTTTCATCACTTCGGGTGAGTTCTATAACTCGCTTAGGGAACGTGTTCGTTTTTCGAGTCTTCACTTTTGAAAATTATTGTCACACGTTTCTGGTATCGAAAGAATTATATTGAAAACCGTTTTCCCAAAGCTCATGATTGAACTATGAATTTCTTGATTGATTGTTGGGTGTGCTGGATTGGATTGCTATAATATTGTGTTTTAATGCGTGTTTGAGTTTGGGCCTCGATCGGAAGGGAAGTTGGAATCGGAATGGAATGGAATAACCCCTTGAAAAATCTGTTTACTGGAAACTGATGGAGCCACACGGATCGTGTGCCTCTGGGCACGGGTCGTGCGCCTCCATCTGATACGACATGAACTGTATTTTTAAAATGCGCACGGATCGTGTGCCCAGTAGCACGGGTCGTGCGTAAGTCTCTGAAACTTTCTGTAAATCTGGTAGTTAACGCACGGATCGTGCGCTTAGTCGCACGGGTCGTGCGTATCTTCCTGGAAAAATTTCTACAAACTGTTCAACCACGCACGGGCCGTGCGCCTACACGCACGGGTCGTGTGAGATTTTCTGACCTTCAAATTCAAAGTGCATTTTATCCATTCCAAATGATTCCAATCCTCTTCTAATCCATTCCCCAAGGTCCCACAATAATGAAAAGGTAACAATGATATGAGATTGAGCATGTTCGATAGAAAGATTGTGTGTTATGAATAAAAATGGAAAACCGCTCTTAGAGAACGCGAGAGTGCAAATGTCAAAGAGTGATAATAACACACGGTACTTGACTGATATTATACACTGAAATTGACTGATATGGTACATGGTACTTGACTGGAATGACTAACAGCCCATTGCGGGTACACAGACTGAAAATGTATAATAAATACAAGAGGAAAAAGGGTGACGACCCTAAGAGGTTAGCATACTAGGGGAGGGGAAGTCATGAGCCCCAAAACCTAGACTCAAGATTGTTTCACCCACTAGAAATAGCGGGATGGGTTCACCAAAAGGTCAAGAGAATGCCTATAAAATAGGTAGACTGAGGTGTTATGCTAAAAACATGGAACAAAGATTGCATGCTTCATGTGTCGCTTAGGAGGGCCATGAGCATGAAGGTTACAGGAACTGAAGGTATTTCCACGTGGTTGCTTTTTAGGACCACGAGTTCAAAACAAGGCATAATGAACCGCTAGAGTAGTAAGGGGTCTCGATAGGACTCACTGAGATAATGTTTATCTCACCCTTCATATTTGTGGTTTTTACAGAGAAACAGGGGAAAGCAAAGGCGGTAAAGCATGGTTAGCTGGTGTGACTCTTGGAGTCATTGAAGACCTAGTTTAATGTTTTAGACCTTGTTTCCGTTTATGGTTTCTATGTTCTGATTGTATAACTTCCATTGTCAAGTTGTAAAATCGTTTCCGCTACTTTATGTTTTTGGATTATTGAACACCAGGATTATGTATGAGTCTTAAGTTTGAACTTAAGCATTTTCAAGGAAGTTTATGAGGCCCAGAGAACCCGATGTTATGTATTGCCAAAAGTTTTAGATGTGTTCAATATTTCAATAACAGGAAGTTACTCTGATGTATGCCATTTAGTGCATTTCGGTAGTTCTATATATTAGAATTTATCGGGGTGTTACATTATGGTATCAGAGCAGTTCGACCTAGTCGGGCTTAGACAGTTAGGGTGGTTTTGTCCCTCGAGTAACTCTGCTATCTTGCTTCTTGTGATACTAAGAGACATTGAGACTGATCAACTTAATACTTGGTGTATCATTTGCAGAATTATGGCAGGAGGATCGAGGAATAACCCACCAGTTGATCCGCATTCTGCATGGATGCAGAACGTGATCGAGAGGCAACAGAAGATGATGGAAGATATGCTGCAGATGCAACAGAATGCTCAAGCTCAGCCCCAGCAAGTCCCTGAGCCTCAAGCTGACCCAAGGAGGGTTTTCTCTGAATTCCTGAAAATGAAGCCGTCTGAGTTCCGAGGAGGACCGGATGTTATGGAAGCTCAGCATTGGCTAGATGATATAGAGAAGATCTTCGTAGCTATGCAAGTAACTGATGATGACAAGTTGAGATTGACAACTCATATGCTGAAAGGAGAAGCTAACAACTGGTGGACTAATGCCAAAGCCATGATGGTAACTCTGGGTACTCCCCAGACTTGGGAACATTTCAAGCAGGTATTTTTGGAGCAGTTCTTTCCGACAGCCATGAGGTTCGACAAGGAGAACGAGTTTCTGACTCTCACTCAAGGAAGTTCAACTGTGGGTCAGTACGCGGCTAAGTTTGAAGAGTTATATCAATTCTTCGGTTTGGCCGGGTATGCTCCCAATGACAAGTGGAAAACCGAAAGGTTCAAGTATGGGCTAAGGGAAGACATTGCTCAGAGTTTGAGTTCTTTTGCCTATACTAACTATGCTGCCATGGTTCAACAAGCACACATAGCTGAGAGTGACTTGAAGAGGTTATATGCAAGCAGAAAAGTATTCCATCAGAATAAGAAGAATGTTGGATCATCTAACCATCAGACGGGTCCCAGACACAACTACAACAAAGGGAAACAGGTTCAGTCATCGAACTCCTCAAAATTCAGTACGTGTTCCAACTGTGGAAAGTACCATCAGGGTAAGTGCCAGATGGGATCCAACCAGTGTTATTTCTGCAAGAAAGACGGCCATTTTGCACGGGACTGCCCAGAGAAAGAGAAGAGTCAAGGAAGTAACCCTGCTGCTACTACAACTCATGGGAGAGTTTACACCTTAGACGCCCAGAAGGTCACACCGTCAGATAATCTACTAAGGGGTATGGGATCTCTTTTTAATAACTCCGTTAGTATTTTATATGATTCAGGTGCGACTCATTGTTTTATATCAAAAGTTTGTGCCGAACGGTTGGGATTGGCTTTAACTCCCTTGCCTCAACCAATCTCCATTAAGACTGCTGCTGAGGGTAGTGTTCAGACTCAAGCGATATGTGAAAATTGTCTTCTATCCATAGGAGACAGGAATTTTGTAGTAGACTTCATTTGTTTACCAATGAAGGGCATGGATGTCGTCCTAGGAATGAGTTGGATGACGGCCAACCATGTGACTATAGATTGCTTCCATCGAACTATCGGTTTTGCCTCCGAATCAGTGGAGCTACAACCGCCAAATTCTGAAGCTGTTATTTCTTTCACATCGGCCAGTAACTATCTATTCCAAGGCGCGGAAGCTTACGTCATGATGCTGTCTGCATCCACTGAGACAGGTCAGGATTTATCTTCTGTGCAAGTTGTTAATGAATTTCTTGATGTGTTTCCCGATGAAGTTCCTTCATTTCCTCCGGATCGTGAGGTGGAATTTTCTATAGAATTGGTTCCAGGCACTGGACCTATTTCTATAGCCCCATATCGAATGTCGCCATTAGAGTTGAGGGAATTGAAAGTTCAACTGGAAGAACTAATTTCCAAGCGGTTCATCCGGCCGAGTGCCTCACCATGGGGTGCTCCAGTGTTGCTTGTCAAGAAGAAGGACGGAAGTATGAGATTGTGTATCGATTATCGTCAGTTGAATAAAGTGACTGTCAAGAACAAGTACCCCCTACCGAGAATTGATGATTTGCTAGATCAGTTGAGGGGAGCTTCTGTATTTTCAAAGATTGATTTAAGGTCCGGTTATCACCAAATCAGGGTTCGAGCTTTGGACGTCCCGAAGACCGCTTTCCGTACGAGATATGGACACTATGAATTCGTAGTGATGCCCTTCGGTTTGACCAATGCTCCAGCTGTATTTATGGATTATATGAATCGAATTTTTAATCCTTATCTGGATCAGTTTGTGGTAGTGTTCATCGATGATATCTTGGTGTTCTCTAAGACGATTGAGGAGCATGTGCAACATCTCCGAATTGTTCTGAACGTACTCCGAGAGAAGAAGTTGTATGCTAAGCCGTCCAAATGTGATTTCTGGATGCCCGAAGTTAAGTTTCTGGGCCATGTAATATCTAGGACGGGTGTTGCAGTGGATCCCAGTAAGATCGAAGCTGTGGTAGACTGGGAACAGCCGTCTACGGTTACTGAGGTAAGAAGTTTCTTGGGATTAGCGGGGTATTATCGAAGATTCATTCAAGGATTTTCCCAGCTGGTTCTTCCACTCACTCGGTTAACTCGCAAGGGTCATCCGTTTGTTTGGGACTCAGACTGTGAAAATTGTTTCACGGAATTGAAGGGTCGTTTGACTTCTGCACCTATCCTGATTCTTCCTGATCCGTCAGTAGGATTCCAAATATATTGCGACGCTTCTGGTAAGGGTTTAGGATGTGTCCTAATGCAAAATCGACAAGTAGTTGCTTATGCCTCCAGGCAGTTGAAGCCCCATGAAGAGAATTACCCAACTCATGATTTGGAGTTGGCGGCGATTGTGTTTGCCCTAAAGATTTGGAGACATTACCTGTATGGGTCTCGTTTCGAAGTCTTTAGTGACCACAAAAGTCTGAAGTATTTGTTTGACCAAAAGGAGCTGAACAACAGACAGAGGAGATGGGTAGAATTCCTGAAAGATTATGATTTTGAATTGAAGTACCATCCTGGTAAGGCTAATGTTGTTGCCGATGCTTTAAGCAGAAAGTCTATCCATACTGCAAAGCTGATGATGCACGAGATGTCATTGTTGGAATCATTCAGAGACCTCAATTTGAGAGTTAAGTCGAGAAGGGACAGGTTGGTGTTGAGTCACATTCAGATTTCAAGTTCATTGAGGAATCTAATTCGCTCAGCCCAAGAAGGTGATGTAGAACTGCAAGCGCAGAAGAGATTGCCGAACTACACCGAAGACGGTGATGGTGTAATTTGTTTTGATGGCAGAATCTGTGTGCCAAATGATGAGGATGTGAAGAGGCAAGTTTTAGAGGAGGCTCATAAGAGTCAGTTCTCAATACATCCTGGGTCTACCAAGATGTATCGAGATTTGAAGCAATTATACTGGTGGCCGGGCATGAAAGTGGATATAGCAGAGTTTGTGTCTCGATGCTTGACTTGTCAAAAGGTTAAGATAGAGCACCGGAAGCCAGGCGGCCAGTTACAACCGTTGAATGTACCTGAATGGAAATGGGAAAGCATATCTATGGATTTTGTCATGGGATTGCCGCGGTCCCAAACCGGAAATGATTCTATTTGGGTAGTGGTGGATCGCCTGACCAAGTCCGCTCATTTTATTCCAGTGCGTTCGACTCACAAGGTTGCTAGGTTAGCAGATGAATATCTCAAGAATATTGTTAAGTTGCATGGAATCCCTACAAGTATCATCTGTGATCGAGATCCCAAGTTTACATCTCGATTTTGGAGAGCATTGAACATGGCGTTGGGAACAAAAGTGTGTGTTAGCACTGCTTACCATCCTCAGACAGACGGGCAGACTGAGAGGACAATCCAGACATTGGAGGATATGTTGAGAGCTTGTGTACTCGATAGTGGAGGCAGATGGGAGGATCACCTTCCATTGGTGGAATTCTCATACAACAACAGTTATCATTCTAGTATCGGAATGGCTCCATATGAAGCATTGTATGGAAGGAAGTGCAGAACACCATTGTGTTGGTGGGATGTAGGTGAGCAGAGATTGTTGGGACCAGATTTAGTCCGGGAGACTACGGAGAAGATCCGTCAAATCAGAGAAAGGATGAAAGCCGCGCAGAGTCGGCAAAAGAGTTATGCGGATAAGAGGAGAAGGCCGCTAGAATTCGAAGAAGGAGATCATGTCTTTTTGAAACTTTCTCCAACCATTGGGACCGGTATTGCTTTGCGAGCAAAGAAGCTCAGTCCTCGGTATGTCGGACCCTTCCAGATTATCGAGCGAGTTGGGCCGGTAGCGTATCGCATTGCCTTACCTCCAGAATTGTCCAGATTACATGATGTGTTTCATGTATCGCAGCTAAGGAAATATATTCATGATCCGAATCAACCATTAAGCCATGAAGCGATTGACATCAGAACGGATCTATCTTATCATCCTACCCCAATCAGGATCATCGAACGTGGCGAGAAAACGCTCCGGACGAGGTCAATTCCTATTGTCAAGGTGCTTTGGGAAGGTGTGTCACCTGACGAAGCGACATGGGAAGTAGAGGAGAGCATGCGGGAGAAATATCCGTATTTGTTCGAGTAAGGTATGTTTTGTCAATTTTGAGGACAAAATTTTAGAAGTTGGGGTGATTGTAACATCCCCTAATTGGCTAATTTCAATTATTAAAAATTAGCGAGAGGTTATATATATTTATTATAATATTCGGATAATTATGCTTGTTAAGTGAATAATTGTTTGAGTAAGTGTTAGGAGTAATGAGTTAAGTTAAGCTTCATAGGTAATAAAATGTCCCAAGTAATAGAATTAGTAGCTAAGGGGTATTTGGGTAAATTCCCTAGTTTAAGTGACCAGCTGACCCTAAGTCCTCCTTACCCCCTTTAATTTGTGGAAGTTCAGAAATAAGAAAGAAAAAAAAACTGAAGTGAGGAGTAGAGAGAAAGAGGAGAGCTCGCGAGAGAGAGAGGGCTTGGAAGAGAGAAGGGTTCCATGGAAACTTGATGCATGTAAGATCTGAACCCACCATTGTTCACCATTCTTCTCCCTCTATACATTGATGCCCAGAAATCTTCCATCAACCCACTCTATCGCAAATCACCATTTGTGCACCTTTGAAGCTCCAAGCTCAAAAATGGAGTGTTGATGCTCCAAATAGTTGCATGTCTTTGTTATAGTCCTATATTCAGTACCACAGCTCACATCAAAGCAACAAACCTGTTTGAAGCTCATTTGAGTTGCTGAGTTCGAGTCTTAGTTCCTTGGGAAGTTCGGTTCAGTTTTGGAGCGAGTCGGAGGCGGTTCGTGAGGCTATTCGAACGAGTCGACTGCTAGATTCGTCGTTTTAGTGATTTTCATCACTTCGGGTGAGTTCTATAACTCGCTTAGGGAACGTGTTCGTTTTTCGAGTCTTCACTTTTGAAAATTATTGTCACACGTTTCTGGTATCGAAAGAATTATATTGAAAACCGTTTTCCCAAAGCTCATGATTGAACTATGAATTTCTTGATTGATTGTTGGGTGTGCTGGATTGGATTGCTATAATATTGTGTTTTAATGCGTGTTTGAGTTTGGGCCTCGATCGGAAGGGAAGTTGGAATCGGAATGGAATGGAATAACCCCTTGAAAAATCTGTTTACTGGAAACTGATGGAGCCACACGGATCGTGTGCCTCTGGGCACGGGTCGTGCGCCTCCATCTGATACGACATGAACTGTATTTTTAAAATGCGCACGGATCGTGTGCCCAGTAGCACGGGTCGTGCGTAAGTCTCTGAAACTTTCTGTAAATCTGGTAGCTAACGCACGGATCGTGCGCTTAGTCGCACGGGTCGTGCGTATCTTCCTGGAAAAATTTCTACAAACTGTTCAACCACGCACGGGCCGTGCGCCTACACGCACGGGTCGTGTGAGATTTTCTGACCTTCAAATTCAAAGTGCATTTTATCCATTCCAAATGATTCCAATCCTCTTCTAATCCATTCCCCAAGGTCCCACAATAATGAAAAGGTAACAATGATATGAGATTGAGCATGTTCGATAGAAAGATTGTGTGTTATGAATAAAAATGGAAAACCGCTCTTAGAGAACGCGAGAGTGCAAATGTCAAAGAGTGATAATAACACACGGTACTTGACTGATATTATACACTGAAATTGACTGATATGGTACATGGTACTTGACTGGAATGACTAACAGCCCATTGCGGGTACACAGACTGAAAATGTATAATAAATACAAGAGGAAAAAGGGTGACGACCCTAAGAGGTTAGCATACTAGGGGAGGGGAAGTCATGAGCCCCAAAACCTAGACTCAAGATTGTTTCACCCACTAGAAATAGCGGGATGGGTTCACCAAAAGGTCAAGAGAATGCCTATAAAATAGGTAGACTGAGGTGTTATGCTAAAAACATGGAACAAAGATTGCATGCTTCATGTGTCGCTTAGGAGGGCCATGAGCATGAAGGTTACAGGAACTGAAGGTATTTCCACGTGGTTGCTTTTTAGGACCACGAGTTCAAAACAAGGCATAATGAACCGCTAGAGTAGTAAGGGGTCTCGATAGGACTCACTGAGATAATGTTTATCTCACCCTTCATATTTGTGGTTTTTACAGAGAAACAGGGGAAAGCAAAGGCGGTAAAGCATGGTTAGCTGGTGTGACTCTTGGAGTCATTGAAGACCTAGTTTAATGTTTTAGACCTTGTTTCCGTTTATGGTTTCTATGTTCTGATTGTATAACTTCCATTGTCAAGTTGTAAAATCGTTTCCGCTACTTTATGTTTTTGGATTATTGAACACCAGGATTATGTATGAGTCTTAAGTTTGAACTTAAGCATTTTCAAGGAAGTTTATGAGGCCCAGAGAACCCGATGTTATGTATTGCCAAAAGTTTTAGATGTGTTCAATATTTCAATAACAGGAAGTTACTCTGATGTATGCCATTTAGTGCATTTCGGTAGTTCTATATATTAGAATTTATCGGGGTGTTACATCCGGTGCTCTATCTTAACCTTTTGACAAGTCAAGCATCGAGACACAAACTCTGCTATATCCACTTTCATGCCCGGCCACCAGTATAATTGCTTCAAATCTCGATACATCTTGGTAGACCCAGGATGTATTGAGAACTGACTCTTATGAGCCTCCTCTAGAACTTGCCTCTTCACATCCTCATCATTTGGCACACAGATTCTGCCATCAAAACAAATTACACCATCACCGTCTTCGGTGTAGTTCGGCAATCTCTTCTGCGCTTGCAGTTCTACATCACCTTCTTGGGCTGAGCGAATTAGATTCCTCAATGAACTTGAAATCTGAATGTGACTCAACACCAACCTGTCCCTTCTCGACTTAACTCTCAAATTGAGGTCTCTGAATGATTCCAACAATGACATCTCGTGCATCATCAGCTTTGCAGTATGGATAGACTTTCTGCTTAAAGCATCGGCAACAACATTAGCCTTACCAGGATGGTACTTCAATTCAAAATCATAATCTTTCAGGAATTCTACCCATCTCCTCTGTCTGTTGTTCAGCTCCTTTTGGTCAAACAAATACTTCAGACTTTTGTGGTCACTAAAGACTTCGAAACGAGACCCATACAGGTAATGTCTCCAAATCTTTAGGGCAAACACAATCGCCGCCAACTCCAAATCATGAGTTGGGTAATTCTCTTCATGGGGCTTCAACTGCCTGGAGGCATAAGCAACTACTTGTCGATTTTGCATTAGGACACATCCTAAACCCTTACCAGAAGCGTCGCAATATATTTGGAATCCTACTGACGGATCAGGAAGAATCAGGATAGGTGCAGAAGTCAAACGACCCTTCAATTCCGTGAAACAATTTTCACAGTCTGAGTCCCAAACAAACGGATGACCCTTGCGAGTTAACCGAGTGAGTGGAAGAACCAGCTGGGAAAATCCTTGAATGAATCTTCGATAATACCCCGCTAATCCCAAGAAACTTCTTACCTCAGTAACCGTAGACGGCTGTTCCCAGTCTACCACAGCTTCGATCTTACTGGGATCCACTGCAACACCCGTCCTAGATATTACATGGCCCAGAAACTTAACTTCGGGCATCCAGAAATCACATTTGGACGGCTTAGCATACAACTTCTTCTCTCGGAGTACGTTCAGAACAATTCGGAGATGTTGCACATGCTCCTCAATCGTCTTAGAGAACACCAAGATATCATCGATGAACACTACCACAAACTGATCCAGATAAGGATTAAAAATTCGATTCATATAATCCATAAATACAGCTGGAGCATTGGTCAAACCGAAGGGCATCACTACGAATTCATAGTGTCCATATCTCGTACGGAAAGCGGTCTTCGGGACGTCCAAAGCTCGAACCCTGATTTGGTGATAACCGGACCTTAAATCAATCTTTGAAAATACAGAAGCTCCCCTCAACTGATCTAGCAAATCATCAATTCTCGGTAGGGGGTACTTGTTCTTGACAGTCACTTTATTCAACTGACGATAATCGATACACAATCTCATACTTCCGTCCTTCTTCTTGACAAGCAACACTGGAGCACCCCATGGTGAGGCACTCGGCCGGATGAACCGCTTGGAAATTAGTTCTTCCAGTTGAACTTTCAATTCCCTCAACTCTAATGGCGACATTCGATATGGGGCTATAGAAATAGGTCCAGTGCCTGGAACCAATTCTATAGAAAATTCCACCTCACGATCCGGAGGAAATGAAGGAACTTCATCGGGAAACACATCAAGAAATTCATTAACAACTTGCACAGAAGATAAATCCTGACCTGTCTCAGTGGATGCAGACAGCATCATGACGTAAGCTTCCGCGCCTTGGAATAGATAGTTACTGGCCGATGTGAAAGAAATAACAGCTTCAGAATTTGGCGGTTGTAGCTCCACTGATTCGGAGGCAAAACCGATAGTTCGATGGAAGCAATCTATAGTCACATGGTTGGCCGTCATCCAACTCATTCCTAGGACGACATCCATGCCCTTCATTGGTAAACAAATGAAGTCTACTACAAAATTCCTGTCTCCTATGGATAGAAGACAATTTTCACATATCGCTTGAGTCTGAACACTACCCTCAGCAGCAGTCTTAATGGAGATTGGTTGAGGCAAGGGAGTTAAAGCCAATCCCAACCGTTCGGCACAAACTTTTGATATAAAACAATGAGTCGCACCTGAATCATATAAAATACTAACGGAGTTATTAAAAAGAGATCCCATACCCCTTAGTAGATTATCTGACGGTGTGACCTTCTGGGCGTCTAAGGTGTAAACTCTCCCATGAGTTGTAGTAGCAGCAGGGTTACTTCCTTGACTCTTCTCTTTCTCTGGGCAGTCCCGTGCAAAATGGCCGTCTTTCTTGCAGAAATAACACTGGTTGGATCCCATCTGGCACTTACCCTGATGGTACTTTCCACAGTTGGAACACGTACTGAATTTTGAGGAGTTCGATGACTGAACCTGTTTCCCTTTGTTGTAGTTGTGTCTGGGACCCGTCTGATGGTTAGATGATCCAACATTCTTCTTATTCTGATGGAATACTTTTCTGCTTGCATATAACCTCTTCAAGTCACTCTCAGCTATGTGTGCTTGTTGAACCATGGCAGCATAGTTAGTATAGGCAAAAGAACTCAAACTCTGAGCAATGTCTTCCCTTAGCCCATACTTGAACCTTTCGGTTTTCCACTTGTCATTGGGAGCATACCCGGCCAAACCGAAGAATTGATATAACTCTTCAAACTTAGCCGCGTACTGACCCACAGTTGAACTTCCTTGAGTGAGAGTCAGAAACTCGTTCTCCTTGTCGAACCTCATGGCTGTCGGAAAGAACTGCTCCAAAAATACCTGCTTGAAATGTTCCCAAGTCTGGGGAGTACCCAGAGTTACCATCATGGCTTTGGCATTAGTCCACCAGTTGTTAGCTTCTCCTTTCAGCATATGAGTTGTCAATCTCAACTTGTCATCATCAGTTACTTGCATAGCTACGAAGATCTTCTCTATATCATCTAGCCAATGCTGAGCTTCCATAACATCCGGTCCTCCTCGGAACTCAGACGGCTTCATTTTCAGGAATTCAGAGAAAACCCTCCTTGGGTCAGCTTGAGGCTCAGGGACTTGCTGGGGCTGAGCTTGAGCATTCTGTTGCATCTGCAGCATATCTTCCATCATCTTCTGTTGCCTCTCGATCACGTTCTGCATCCATGCAGAATGCGGATCAACTGGTGGGTTATTCCTCGATCCTCCTGCCATAATTCTGCAAATGATACACCAAGTATTAAGTTGATCAGTCTCAATGTCTCTTAGTATCACAAGAAGCAAGATAGCAGAGTTACTCGAGGGACAAAACCACCCTAACTGTCTAAGCCCGACTAGGTCGAACTGCTCTGATACCATAATGTAACACCCCGATAAATTCTAATATATAGAACTACCGAAATGCACTAAATGGCATACATCAGAGTAACTTCCTGTTATTGAAATATTGAACACATCTAAAACTTTTGGCAATACATAACATCGGGTTCTCTGGGCCTCATAAACTTCCTTGAAAATGCTTAAGTTCAAACTTAAGACTCATACATAATCCTGGTGTTCAATAATCCAAAAACATAAAGTAGCGGAAACGATTTTACAACTTGACAATGGAAGTTATACAATCAGAACATAGAAACCATAAACGGAAACAAGGTCTAAAACATTAAACTAGGTCTTCAATGACTCCAAGAGTCACACCAGCTAACCATGCTTTACCGCCTTTGCTTTCCCCTGTTTCTCTGTAAAAACCACAAATATGAAGGGTGAGATAAACATTATCTCAGTGAGTCCTATCGAGACCCCTTACTACTCTAGCGGTTCATTATGCCTTGTTTTGAACTCGTGGTCCTAAAAAGCAACCACGTGGAAATACCTTCAGTTCCTGTAACCTTCATGCTCATGGCCCTCCTAAGCGACACATGAAGCATGCAATCTTTGTTCCATGTTTTTAGCATAACACCTCAGTCTACCTATTTTATAGGCATTCTCTTGACCTTTTGGTGAACCCATCCCGCTATTTCTAGTGGGTGAAACAATCTTGAGTCTAGGTTTTGGGGCTCATGACTTCCCCTCCCCTAGTATGCTAACCTCTTAGGGTCGTCACCCTTTTTCCTCTTGTATTTATTATACATTTTCAGTCTGTGTACCCGCAATGGGCTGTTAGTCATTCCAGTCAAGTACCATGTACCATATCAGTCAATTTCAGTGTATAATATCAGTCAAGTACCGTGTACCATATCAGTCAATTTCAGTGTATAATATCAGTCAAGTACCGTGTACCATATCAGTCAATTTCAGTGTATAATATCAGTCAAGTACCGTGTGTTATTATCACTCTTTGACATTTGCACTCTCGCGTTCTCTAAGAGCGGTTTTCCATTTTTATTCATAACACACAATCTTTCTATCGAACATGCTCAATCTCATATCATTGTTACCTTTTCATTATTGTGGGACCTTGGGGAATGGATTAGAAGAGGATTGGAATCATTTGGAATGGATAAAATGCACTTTGAATTTGAAGGTCAGAAAATCTCACACGACCCGTGCGTGTAGGCGCACGGCCCGTGCGTGGTTGAACAGTTTGTAGAAATTTTTCCAGGAAGATACGCACGACCCGTGCGACTAAGCGCACGATCCGTGCGTTAGCTACCAGATTTACAGAAAGTTTCAGAGACTTACGCACGACCCGTGCTACTGGGCACACGATCCGTGCGCATTTTAAAAATACAGTTCATGTCGTATCAGATGGAGGCGCACGACCCGTGCCCAGAGGCACACGATCCGTGTGGCTCCATCAGTTTCCAGTAAACAGATTTTTCAAGGGGTTATTCCATTCCATTCCGATTCCAACTTCCCTTCCGATCGAGGCCCAAACTCAAACACGCATTAAAACACAATATTATAGCAATCCAATCCAGCACACCCAACAATCAATCAAGAAATTCATAGTTCAATCATGAGCTTTGGGAAAACGGTCTTCAATATAATTCTTTCGATACCAGAAACGTGTGACAATAATTTTCAAAAGTGAAGACTCGAAAAACGAACACGTTCCCTAAGCGAGTTATAGAACTCACCCGAAGTGATGAAAATCACTAAAACGACGAATCTAGCAGTCGACTCGTTCGAATAGCCTCACGAACCGCCTCCGACTCGCTCCAAAACTGAACCGAACTTCCCAAGGAACTAAGACTCGAACTCAGCAACTCAAATGAGCTTCAAACAGGTTTGTTGCTTTGATGTGAGCTGTGGTACTGAATATAGGACTATAACAAAGACATGCAACTATTTGGAGCATCAACACTCCATTTTTGAGATTGGAGCTTCAAAGGTGCACAATGGTGATTTGCGATAGAGTGGGTTGATGGAAGATTTCTGGGCATCAATGTATAGAGGGAGAAGAATGGTGAACAATGGTGGGTTCAGATCTTACATGCATCAAGTTTCCATGGAACTCTTCTCTCTTCCAAGCCCTCTCTCTCTCGCGAGCTCTCCTCTTTCTCTCTACTCCTCACTTCAGTTTTTTTTTTCTTTCTTATTTCTGAACTTCCACAAATTAAAGGGGGTAAGGAGGACTTAGGGTCAGCTGGTCACTTAAACTAGGGAATTTACCCAAATACCCCTTAGCTACTAATTCTATTACTTGGGACATTTTATTACCTATGAAGCTTAACTTAACTCATTACTCCTAACACTTACTCAAACAATTATTCACTTAACAAGCATAATTATCCGAATATTATAATAAATATATATAACCTCTCGCTAATTTTTAATAATTGAAATTAGCCAATTAGGGGATGTTACAATCTCTTACACCGAAGCAAGCCAGTCATTAATCCAAGGTGCGGAAGCTATTCTTATTATGTTGTCTGCATCTACTCAAACGGGTTTAGACTTGTCATCTGTGCAAGTGGTAAAAGAATTTCTAGATGTCTTTCCAGAAGAAGTTTCATCCCTACCTCCTAACCGAGAGGTGGAATTCTCAATAGAATTGATTCCTGGTGTGGGATCAATATCTATTGCTCCTTATAGAATGTCTCCTTTGGAATTGAAGGAATTAAAGTCCCAACTTGAAGAATTAATATCAAAGAGGTTCATCCGACCGAGTGCCTCTCCATGGGGTGCTCCGGTGTTGCTAGTTAAGAAGAAAGACGGAAGCATGAGATTGTGTATTGACTACCGTCAACTCAACAAGGTGACGATTAAGAACAAATATCCATTGCCAAGGATAGACGATTTGCTTGACCAACTTCGGGGTGCCGTGGTATTTTCAAAAATTGATCTGAGGTCGGGCTATCATCAAATAAAGGTACGGGCCTTAGATATTCCGAAGACAGCTTTCCGAACTAGGTATGGACATTACGAGTTCGTAGTGATGCCCTTCGGTTTAACTAATGCTCCAGCGGTATTCATGGATTACATGAACCGAGTGTTTCACACGTACCTTGATCAGTTTGTCGTGGTTTTTATTGATGATATCTTGGTGTACTCTAAGACCGTTGAGGACCATGTTCAACATCTCCGCATTGTTCTGAACGTACTCTGAGAAAAGAAATTGTATGCCAAGCCGTCGAAGTGTGACTTCTGGATGCCGGAAGTGAAGTTTTTGGGACACGTAATTTCCCAATCGGGAGTTGCGGTGGATCCCGGTAAAATAGAAGCGGTGTTGAACTGGGAACGACCAACATCTGTCACCGAAATAAGAAGTTTCTTGGGTCTAGCTGGTTACTACAGGAGGTTTATTCAAGGTTTTTCACAATTGGTTCTTCCACTTACTCGGTTGACTTGTAAGGCCCAACCGTTTATATGGAATGCTGATTGTGAGGAATGTTTTCAAGAGTTGAAGGTTAGGTTGACTTCTGCTCCAATCCTAATTCTTCCAGATCCGTCTTTGGATTTTCAAATTTACAGAGATGCTTCTGGAAAGGGTTTGGGATGTGTTCTCATGCAGAACCAACAAGTTGTAGCTTATGCCTCCAGACAGTTGAAGACTCATGAAGAGAATTATCCGACTCATGATTTGGAGTTGGCAGCTATCGTGTACGCACTGAAGATTTGGAGACATTACCTGTATGGGTCCCGTTTCGAAGTCTTTAGTGATCATAAAAGCTTGAAATATTTGTTTGATCAGAAGGAGCTGAATAACAGGCAGAGAAGATGGGTGGAGTTTCTGAAGGATTATGACTTCGAATTGAAGTATCATCCGGGAAAGGCTAATGTTGTAGCCGATGCACTAAGTAGGAAATCATTTCATATGGCAGGGTTAATGATGCATGAAATGGAATTGTTGGAGTCCTTCCGGGACTTAAATTTGGATTCAAAGCCAAAACGGAACCGGTTGGTGTTGAGCCACATGGGGATCTCTAGTTCCATAAGAGATTCTATTCGCTTAGCACAGGAAGTTGATGTGAAACTACAATCACAAAAAGTGTTCCCAGATTTTACCGAAGATAGTGATGGAGTTATTTGTTTCAACGGTAGGATCTGTGTGCCCGATAATGAAGATATTAAAAAGCAAGTGCTAGAGGAAGCACACCGAAGTTTATTTTCTGTACATCCTGGATCCACCAAGATGTATAGAGATTTAAAGCAGATGTATTGGTGGCATGGAATGAAGTTAGAGATTGCTGGATTTGTATCAAAATGCTTAACTTGCCAAAGAGTTAAGATAGAACATCAGAAACCTGCTGGTCTGCTACGGCCACTAGACGTGCCAGTGTGGAAATGGGAAGACATTTCTATGGATTTTGTAATGGCGTTGCCAAGGTCTCAAGCCGGTAACGACTCCATTTGGGTAGTTGTGGATCGGTTAACTAAATCAGCTCATTTTATTCCAGTTCGTTCGAGCAGTAAGGTATCCAAATTAGCAGAAGTGTATTTGAAGAACATAGTAAGGTTACATGGGGTTCCTACCAGTATAGTGTCGGATCGAGATCCGAAATTCACTTCTCGATTCTGGAAAGCTCTGAATGAAGCATTGGGAACTAAAGTACTTCTTAGTACCGCTTATCACCCACAGACAGATGGTCAGACCGAGAGAACTATCCAGACATTAGAGGATATGCTTAGGGCTTCGGTACTCGATAACGGAAGGAAATGGGAGGATCATCTTCCAATGGTGGAATTCTCTTACAACAACAGTTATCATTCCAGTATCGGAATGGCACCTTTTGAAGCCTTGTATGGTAGGAAATGTAGAACTCCGTTGTGTTGGTGGGAGGTCGGTGAGAACCGATTGTTAGGACCTGAGATGATTCATGACACTACTGAAAAGATTCGTCAGATCAGGGAAAGAATGAAAGCTGCTCAGAGTAGGCAAAAGAGTTATGCCGACAAAAGGAGAAGGCCGTTAGAGTTTGAGTCGGGCGATCATGTGTTTTTGAGATTGTCACCAACAATTGGCACAGGTAGGGCATTACGGGTGAAGAAACTCAGTCCTCGGTATATTGGACCCTTCCAGATTATCGAGGGAGTAGGGCCTCTTGCATACCGTATTGCTTTTCCTCTACCATTGTCGAATCTGCATGACGTATTCCATGTGTCTCAGTTGCGGAAGTACATTCCCGATCCAAGTCAACCGTTAGATTTCGAAACGATTGACCTTCGACCGGACTTGTCCTTCCAACGTAATCCGAATTACATCATGGAACATGGCGAGAGGACGCTACGGACAAAGTCAGTTCCCATTGTCAAGGTGGTTTGGGATGGTTTTTCCGCCGAGGAAGCTACTTGGGAGTTGGAGGACGATATGCGGACTCGGTATCCGTATTTGTTCTCTTGAGGTATGTTGTGTCTAATTTTGAGGACAAAATTCTTTCAAGTTGGGGAGAATGTAACATCCTCAAAATAATTAATCGAATTATTTGGATGTTAACCCAATTGAATTAATTTGGTACTTAATTGGTAAAATTATTGAGTGCTAAAATTAATTATTGGCTGTCACAGGATCGTTAACCGAATAATACGGGTCAAGGAATCGAAATAAGGGATCAAGATCAATATGGTAATTGGACCACGCTACCACTCATTTATTAATTAAATATATGTGTGTGAGTGTGTGTTGAATAAAAAGAAAGAAGGGTCCACGAGAGTGAGGAGAGAAACAGAGAAAGAAAAGAAGAGAAAAGAGAAAGAAAAGAAGAGAAGGAAAAGAGGAGTGAAGCCCAACCCTCCAAAATTCAACATCTTCACCATCTTTCCTCCCTCATCAAAACCCATATCTTTGGATCGAAGCTAGGAGCGGATTGATCGCGTTGTGAAGTTCGAATCGAAGTTTGGAGAGATTTGGTGAAATAGGGTTCCGTTCGAGAGTTTTTCAAGTCTCGGAAAATTCGGTTCGATATCGGCTCTCGCTTCAAGGGTGAGTTTTACTCACGCTTAGGATGTTTTTGTGTCTCGATAAATTTTATGTGATTTGTTTCCGAAAGATTTTAACTTGAAAACCGCTATTTGGAAAAATATGTCGTTTTTGATAATATTCGTTTCGATTGAGTTTTTGATTGAATTGTTTGATTGTGTGGTATTGGTTGGGTTTGTTTTGCTGGTTGTAAAATCTGTTTTCAGTCGGAACGAGAATCGGAATTGAGCGGAATAGCGAATTTCGCAAGAAAATGGAAAAACTGCACTTTTCTGCAGAGGGTCGCGTCGTGACCCGTTCTCATCGCGTCGCGACCTGGCCCAGTTTTGTTACGCAAAAGGTTTCAGTCGTTTTTCGCGTCGCGACGGTAGTAGTTCGCGTCGCGACGGTATGCAGATTTTCAGCAACTATTCTCTGATTTTGTTTTCGCGATAACTTTTGATCCAGGAACCCGATTGAGGTGTTCTAAGATGCGTTTGAAAGCTTATTCAGAGGCCTAACTGAATATTCTAGTTTTAAGGCAAAATAAACTGTTTTCAAAGTCGTAAATTGTGTCGAAAAGAGGTAAAATAGAGTGCGAGTGTGAACTTGGTTTTATAAAAACGTGGGTTAAGTGTTCAGCTGATTGTCTGAGGTGATGGACCCTGAGTTCATATTATTGTAGATATATGTTTATATATCGAGTTGGGTGACGACCCATGTGTAACATACTAGGCGGGGCAGTCATGATCCCCTTCCCTAGGCTCCATGCCAATGGGAGAATGTACTATTGGTAGGGGGTTCACCGGGATTAGCAATGTTCTGCAGTCGGTGTTATGTTAAAGATTATTGTACGATACACCGGGATTAGCAATGTTCTGTGTAACATCCGCAAAATAATTAATAGAATTATTTGGGTGTTAACCCAATTAAACCAATTTAGTACTTAACAGGTAAATTTATCGAGTGCTAAAATTATTTATTGGTTTTCATCGGATCGTTAACCGGATAATACGGATCAAGGAAGTTTTGGAATCGACATAAGAGATTTAGATCAATATGGTAATTTGACCACGTTGCCATATATTTATTAAATAAATATATGTATATACGTGTATGTGTGTGTGTGTGTTATTAAAAAGAAAAGAAAGAAATAAAAAGAAGAAAGAAAGAAGAAGGCAGCGAGAAACAGAGAGAAAAGAGAGGAAAAAAAAGAAAAGAAGAGAAAAGAAAGGGTAAGGAGGAAGAAAAGGAAAAATGGAGGATTTCGGTTCATCAAAACGACTTCCTTCCAACACGAAAAACGTTCAGCGTTACTTCCTCTTCAATTTGGTACCAACATCAACATGATCAACTCACTCTCTCTCACTTTGCCATTTTCGAATATTGAAGGTTTTGGAGAAGGATTTCGGTTTTTGATGATGATGTGATGGTTTACGGATGATTAGAAGGCAACCCGATGAATTTGGAAAGCGGATTGATGTTCGATTGGAAGGTTGGGAGAGTTAGGGTTTGAGAATCCAAAATTGGGGTTTTTGGATGAATAGTGATTTTGAGCTTGAAGAAGAAGATGAATAGTGTTCGGGGAAGATTTCGAGGAATTTGGTATTTCGGTCAAAAGAGGTTTCGTGATCGAGTGGGAAGCTTTGGAAGCGGATTGGGTGTCACCGGAGCGGGGAGCGTTCGTGTGGTTACTCGGTGATTTCGGCTCGATCGTGGTTCACGCTTCAAGGGTGAGTTCTACTCACGTTTAGGATTTTTGTTTTTCGAATTAATTGATTGATCGTTTTATCGCTTTCACTGGTCTGGAATATTACTTGATATTGTCTGTTTCGGGTTAGGAATCGATCGGAGCGAGTCTCGAGTTGTATCGTGTTGAAATGGAACTTTTGGTGATTTGATTTCGAAAGATTTTGACTTAAAAACCGTTAATTGGAAAATATGTCGCGTTTTGATACAATTCGTTTAAAATGAGTTTTTGATTGATTTGATTGATTGTGTGACTTTGATTGAGACTGTTTTTATAGTTGTCAAAACTGTTTTCAATCGGAACGAGAATCGGAATCAAGCGGAATCGCGGTTTTCGCGCGAAACCGCCAAATTCTGCACTTGACAGAACCCCCTACTGTCAGTCTGCGCGCCACTTGCGCACCGCGTGTAACACCCTAAAATTATTTAATTAATTTAATTAATTAAGTAATTGGGGATTTTATTTAAATTATTTGATGTGTTTTAATTAATTAGAAATTATACTAATACATGTAGGAAGTATTAGAAAGTGGAGGTGCCAAACCAAATGGACTTGGGCCTAAGTGAGAAGCCCAAGCCCATTATTCTTGTCATATGCGAAGTGGTTAGGTGTTGGGGGCTAGGGTTTTGGTGGAGGATTTGCGAAGTTGAAAGAAAGAGCAAGGGAGAGAAAGAAATAGCGTGAGAAAGGGAGAGAGAGCAAGGGGCGCCGTAAGGAGAAGAGAAGAAGAGGAGAGAAGTCGCAACCAAGGAAGAGCAAGAACGTGATCTTGTTGCTGTGGTCCTGTACGTGACTATCTCCGGAGCCTCCGTTCTTCAATTTCGAGGTTAGGGGAGCTCTATCATTCTATTTAATAAATTATATGATGGGTCCTAGATCTAAGGTTTCTGCTAGATCCATGATGCTCTTGATGTTCTGTTGCGTTCTTGATGTTCTTGATGATTCTTTTGCGTTTTCTTGATGTTCTTGAATGTTAACTTCCTTCTATGTTCATTATAATGTGTTTTGCGAATTCGATTCATTGAGTGGTGTGATCTATGAAGTTGTTTTTATGGGTGGTGATATGCGCATATGTTGAGAATCCAAAATTGAGATCCATGTGTTTGGCTTGTTTGAGGTGAGGTCGCATAGGGGTTGTGGTTGGGGCGCCTAGGGTGCCAAGATGATTGTTGGTGACACTTTCAATTGAATTTTTTTGGGTATAATTGAGTTTGGTGATTTTCGAAAATAATTGAATGCATTTTTGGTTCCTGGAAAATTGGAGTTTTTACGCTTTAGAATTGTTAAGAAAACCAATTTTAGTGTTAAAAAGTGTTGAACAAAAATTCTGGGCGTTGCTGCAGTTTCCTGGGCGCTGAGCGCCTGTCCTGGGCGCCAGGCGCCCGTGTTGTGTTGTGTTGTGCGTGTGTGCGCGCCTGGGCGCTGGGCGCCTGTGGCGTGCGTGTTGCCTGCGTTGTTGCGCCTGGGCGCTAGGCGCCCGTGTCTGTGTTGCGTTGCGCTGTGTGCGCGTTGTTGTTCCTGGGCGCTAGGCGCCCGTGTTGTGTTGCGTGTCTTGCGCGCCTGGGCACTGGGCGCCAGTGCCCGTGTTGCCTGGTTGCCTGGGCGCCTAAGGCGCCTGTTCCCAGGGTGTTGCCTAATTTTTTCCGAAAATTGTTTTTATCATAACTTTTGACTCAGACGTCCGTTTTGAACGATTCAAAAAGTGTCGTGAAGCTTTTTACGTTGTCCATCTATGGGTCTAATTTTTAAAATGAAAAATTGTTATTTTCTGATTGTTTGTGGGCGCCCAAGTGGCCGTCCCCGGTGACCGTCCCAGTGACATTGAAAAATGATATGAAGCTCTTTAAAAATCCTTTTTGGTGTATAAACGACAGTTTTAGCAAAATAATGTCAAAATTGATGATTTTGACGATGATGCCTTCGGGGCTAGTTAAATGACTGTTTCGCCCTCAGTGGCTAATTATTATTAGTTATGATATGTGAAAGACTGTTTTGCCCCTAGTGGCCAAAGTTGTAGATAATGATGTGTAAATGACGAGGATGCCCTTAGTGGTTAGTCAAATGACGTTTTTGCCCTTAGTGGTTATGGTTGAGTTGATTGATGTTTATGTGTGAGTGTCGATGAAAAACCAGTGACGTTTGGGGCCCGAAGGGCTAAGTGATGTGAAGGTCTAAATGGCCTAGTGACGTTGTGTGATGATTATGAATTTGACAGGTGCTGTGCTCCGTGCGAGCAAACCGGTAAGTGACGGGTCACATAGTTGACTATGAATTGAGTAATTGTGTATTTGCGTATTGTGAGTGGTGCATGTCATAGTGTCTCATGCCCATATGCATAAACCCAATGATGTTTTGAGGCCTGAGTGGCTAAGTGATGATGAGGCCTGAGTGGCTAAGCGACGTTTTGTAGAAAGGTACCTTCATGCATATACCCGCGAGTGGGTTGCATTTCATAAATCTATATGACATGAGATGAGTTATTGTAAATGATGTGAATGATGACTGCGATGTGGATGTTTAGTGTATTGGATGCTGATTATTCTAGTGCGTAGCCTGTGATTAGTCCTTATCATATTTTCTATTATATAGACTGAAATGATGCTCACCCTTTCCTGTTTGAATGTTACCCCCGTGTTGGTAACGTGCAGGTGATTCCCAGTGAAGGTCTTAGCTTCACTTTTCTTTCGAGTCGAGTCGTCATGCTCTGATACGTAGCACTCAGGGGGGAAACGAACTCGGCATTTATTAATGATTTTTGGTTGTTGTGTCCATGTGGACTATTTGGTTATGTTTTTACTATTTTCCGCTGCGTAGATGGTTGTGTTATGTTGAGTTTTATAAGCGACGTTAAATGAGGCTTGAGATTTTTATGTTGAAGTGCTACGTGGATGAATGATTATTGAGTTAAACTGTTTTTGAAATTGATAAACGACGTTTGTTTGGAGTATGTGTAACATTCCTTATGAACGAAATTTTCAAACTCTGATTTTTTTTATAAACAAAGTGACGGGTAGAAAGGGGTGTTACATTAGTGGTATCAGAGCAGTTCGGTCTGTCCGGCCGGTAGTTGGGTCGTCGTGTTGAGTAACATTGAGTTTGTTACTCGTTTCTGAATTCTGTTTTCTGTTGCAGTGCTAGAATGGCCAGACGAGACGACGCTGCTCTTGCTGCTGCATTGCAAGCTATGGCTCAGGCGATGCAGGGACAGCAGAATGCTGGAGATAATGCTGGTTTTCGAAGTCTGACAACCTTCCAGAGGGAGAATCCGCCCACCTTTAAGGGCAAATATGATCCAGATGGTGCTATGGCTTGGCTGAAGGAGATCGAGAGGATTTTCAGGGTGATGGACTGTACTGTTGAGCAGAAGGTCCGCTTTGGTACCCACATGTTAGCCGAGGAGGCCGACGACTGGTGGTTGGCTACTAGGCAGAGGTTAGAGGCTGTGCAGGAAGAGATTTCTTGGGAGGTATTCAGCAGGGAAATTCTGAGAAAATATTTTCTTGAAGACGTCCGCGGGAAGAAAGAGATAGAGTTTTTAGAGCTGAAGCAGGGTGGTATGTCGGTGACTGCCTATGCGGCAAAATTTGTGGAACTAGCAAAATTTTATCCACACTACAGTGAGGCTACAGCTGAATTTTCAAAATGCATAAAGTTTGAGAACGGGTTAAGGCCTGATATTAAACAGGCCATTGGTTATCAGAAGATCCGTGTGTTCGCAGATCTGGTTGACAGTTGCAGGATCTTCGAGGAGGACAGTACTGCTCGCTACAAAGCTACTTCTGAGAAAAGGGGCAAGTTTCAGAGTCGAAGCAAGCCGTATGAGGTTCCTGCGGGTAAGGGTTATCAGAGGGCTGCTGGAGGTAAGGGTTCTAGTGGGGGAGATGCCCCTGCTAGCATTGTCTGTTATAAGTGTGGCAAACCTGGCCACAAGAGTACTACATGCAGGTCTGATGAAAGGAATTGCTACCGTTGTGGTAAAAAGGGTCATATGGCAGCCGAGTGTAAGGTCAAGGATGTGGTGTGTTTCAACTGTGGTGAGTCTGGGCATATCAGTACAAAGTGTACAAAGCCGAAAAAGGAAAGGTCTACTGGGAAGGTATTTGCATTGGCAGGAGAGGAGCCTGATGATGGTGATGGTCTGATTAGAGGTACGTGTTTTATTAATGGTACTTCTCTGAAATCTCTTATTGATACTGGTGCTACCCATTGTTTTATATCTGTTGATTGCTGTAAAAGATTGGGTCTTGTTTTATCTGCTATGTGTGGGGATATGGTTGTCGATACTCCTGCGAAGGGGTCGGTGATTACGTCCCAGGTGTGTTCTCAGTCTCCCGTGTCGATCTTCGGCAGGGACTTTATTGTGAATTTTGTTTGTTTGCCATTGAGAGGTCTGGATGTAATCTTAGGCATGGACTGGTTAGAGAATAATCACGTTCATATCAACTGTCGTAGCAAGTCGGTTAGTTTCGGTGAAGAAAGTTCGGTTTTGGTGTCTGCTGGTCAGTTGAAGAAATTGAAGAAAGAAGGAGTTCAGTTATTTGCGTTGATGGCTTCGTTGTCTGCTGAGAGTCAGTCTGTTATTGAAGAACTGAAGGTAGTACGCGAGTTTCCTGAAGTATTTCCTGATGAAATTCCGGGTGTGCCACCGGAAAGGGAAGTTGAGTTTTCGATTGATCTTGTACCTGGTACGAGGCCTGTGTCTATGGCACCGTACAGAATGTCGGCGTCAGAACTGTCTGAGTTGAAGACGCAACTTGAAGAATTGCTTGAGAAGAAGTTTGTAAGACCAAGTGTATCGCCGTGGGGAGCTCCGGTATTGTTAGTGAAGAAGAAAGATGGGAGCATGAGGTTATGTGTGGACTATCGTCAGTTGAATAAGGTAACTATCAAGAATAGGTATCCGCTTCCGAGAATCGACGATCTGATGGATCAGTTAGTGGGTGCTCGTGTTTTCAGCAAAATCGATTTGAGGTCCGGATATCATCAGATTAAAGTAAAGGATGAGGATGTTCAGAAAACAGCATTCAGGACAAGGTATGGGCATTATGAGTATTCTGTGATGCCGTTCGGTGTGACCAATGCTCCTGGTGTATTTATGGAATATATGAACCGTATTTTCCATAATTACCTAGATCGGTTTGTGGTAATCTTCATAGATGACATTCTAGTTTATTCTAAGTCAGAGGAAGAGCATGCTGAGCACCTGAAGTCAGTGTTGGAAGTTTTAAAAGAGAAAAAGTTGTATGCTAAGTTATCGAAGTGTGAGTTCTGGCTGAAAGAGGTGAGTTTTCTCGGGCACGTGATTTCTGGTAATGGTATTGCGGTTGATCCGGCAAAGGTAGAAGCAGTGTTAGAGTGGGAGTCTCCGAAGTCCGTAACAGAGATTAGAAGCTTTTTGGGTTTGGCTGGGTACTACAGGAGGTTCATTGAGGGTTTTTCCAATTTGGCCCTTCCGTTGACTCAGTTGACCTGCAAGGGTAAAGTTTTTGTTTGGGATGCTCGGTGTGAGGAAAGTTTTATGGAACTGAAAAAGAGATTGACGACGTCACCTGTTTTGACGTTGCCTAATCCAGAGGAACCGTTCGTTGTGTATTGTGACGCTTCGAAGATGGGTCTCGGTGGTGTGTTGATGCGGGATGGGAAAGTCGTTGCGTATGCGTCGAGGCAGTTGCGGATTCATGAGAAAAATTACCCTACGCATGATTTGGAGTTGGCTGCTGTGGTATTTGTGCTCAAGATTTGGAGGCACTACCTTTATGGTTCGAGGTTCGAAGTGTTCAGTGATCATAAGAGTCTAAAGTATCTGTTCGATCAAAAAGAGTTGAATATGAGACAGCGTCGGTGGTTGGAACTCTTGAAGGATTATGACTTTGGTTTGAATTATCATCCCGGCAAGGCTAATGTCGTGGCTGATGCTTTAAGTAGAAAGTCTTTGCATATGTCGGCAATGATGGTGAAAGAATTAGAGTTGATCGAAGAATTCAGAGATTTGAGTTTGGTTTGTAAATTGACACCTCGCAGTGTCAAGCTGGGAATGTTAAAGATCGATAATGATTTCCTGGGCAGTATCAGAGAAGCTCAGAAGACAGATGTCAAGCTGGTGGATTTAATTAATGGGGTCGGTCAGTCTGAAGGTGAAGATTTCAAATTAGATTCTAGTGGCGTGTTGAGGTTCCGGGGTAGGATCTGTGTTCCAGACGATGAAGAAATGAGAAAGGCAATTTTAGAGGAAGGTCATCGTAGCAAGTTGAGTATCCATCCTGGAGCGACGAAAATGTATCAAGATCTGAAGAAGATGTTTTGGTGGTATGGTATGAAGAGAGATGTGGCACAGTTTGTGTATGCCTGTTTGACCTGTCAAAAGTCGAAGGTCGAGCACCAGAAGCCAGCAGGGTTAATGCAACCGTTGGAAGTCCCAGAGTGGAAATGGGATAGCATAGCGATGGATTTTGTGACGGGGTTACCGAATACAGTTAAGGGTCATGACGCTATTTGGGTGATCATTGATAGGTTAACGAAGTCTGCTCATTTTATTCCTATTAATATCACTTATCCGGTGTCGAGGTTGGCAGAGGTATATGTCAAAGAAATTGTGAGGCTGCACGGTGTTCCGAAGAGTATTGTGTCAGATAGGGATCCGAGGTTCACTTCCGAGTTTTGGAAGAGTTTGCAGAAAGAATTGGGTTCTAAGTTAAAAATGAGTTCGGCGTATCATCCCCAGACAGACGGTCAGTCAGAGAGAACAATTCAGTCGTTAGAAGATTTGCTGAGGGCTTGTGTATTGGAACAGCGGGGATCATGGGATTCCTACCTTGCGTTGATTGAGTTTACTTATAACAATAGTCACCATTCCAGCATTGGGATGGCACCGTTTGAAGCATTGTATGGTCGAAAGTGTAGGACGCCGTTATGTTGGTATGAGTCGGGAGAAAGTGTAGTGTTGGGTCCGGAGATTGTGCGGGAGACTACAGAGAAGATCAAGATGATCCGTGAGAAGATGAAGGCTTCGCAGAGTCGGCAGAAAAGTTATCATGACAAGCGGAGGAAGGATTTAGAATTTCAGGAGGGTGAGCATGTGTTCTTGAGGGTTTCTCCTATTACCGGTGTTGGTCGAGCGTTGAAATCGAAGAAGCTCACTCCTCGATTTGTTGGTCCTTATCAGATTTCTGAAAGAATCAGAAATGTGGCTTATAGAGTGGCTTTACCGCCAAATCTTTCGAACTTGCATGACGTGTTTCACGTGTCACAACTTCGGAAGTATGTTTCGGATCCATCTCATGTGATCCATATGGACGATGTAGAGGTGCGGGATAATCTCACTGTGGAGACGATGCCCGTACGAATTGAGGACCGTGAAGTGAAAGCGCTTAGAGGCAAAGAGATAGCATTAGTGAAAGTGGTCTGGCTAGGAGCTGCTGGCGAGAGTATGACTTGGGAGCTGGAGAGCAAGATGCGAGAATCCTACCCAGAGTTGTTTGATCAGGTAAATTTCGAGGACGAAATATTCTAAGTGGGGGAGAGTTGTAACACCCTAAAATTATTTAATTAATTTAATTAATTAAGTAATTGGGGATTTTATTTAAATTATTTGATGTGTTTTAATTAATTAGAAATTATACTAATACCTGTAGGAAGTATTAGAAAGTGGAGGTGGTTAGGTGTTGGGGGCTAGGGTTTTGGTGGAGGATTTGCGAAGTTGAAAGAAAGAGCAAGGGAGAGAAAGAAATAGCGTGAGAAAGGGAGAGAGAGCAAGGGGCGCCGTAAGGAGAAGAGAAGAAGAGGAGAGAAGTCGCAACCAAGGAAGAGCAAGAACGTGATCTTGTTGCTGTGGTCCTGTACGTGACTATCTCCGGAGCCTCCGTTCTTCAATTTCGAGGTTAGGGGAGCTCTATCATTCTATTTAATAAATTATATGATGGGTCCTAGATCTAAGGTTTCTGCTAGATCCATGATGCTCTTGATGTTCTGTTGCGTTCTTGATGTTCTTGATGATTCTTTTGCGTTTTCTTGATGTTCTTGAATGTTAACTTCCTTCTATGTTCATTATAATGTGTTTTGCGAATTCGATTCATTGAGTGGTGTGATCTATGAAGTTGTTTTTATGGGTGGTGATATGCGCATATGTTGAGAATCCAAAATTGAGATCCATGTGTTTGGCTTGTTTGAGGTGAGGTCGCATAGGGGTTGTGGTTGGGGCGCCTAGGGTGCCAAGATGATTGTTGGTGACACTTTCAATTGAATTTTTTTGGGTATAATTGAGTTTGGTGATTTTCGAAAATAATTGAATGCATTTTTGGTTGCTGGAAAATTGGAGTTTTTACGCTTTAGAATTGTTAAGAAAACCAATTTTAGTGTTAAAAAGTGTTGAACAAAAATTCTGGGCGTTGCTGCAGTTTCCTGGGCGCTGAGCGCCTGTCCTGGGCGCCAGGCGCCCGTGTTGTGTTGTGCTGTGCGTGTGTGCGCGCCTGGGCGCTGGGCGCCTGTGGCGTGCGTGTTGCCTGCGTTGTTGCGCCTGGGCGCTAGGCGCCCGTGTCTGTGTTGCGTTGCGCTGTGTGCGCGTTGTTGTTCCTGGGCGCTAGGCGCCCGTGTTGTGTTGCGTGTCTTGCGCGCCTGGGCGCTGGGCGCCAGTGCCCGTGTTGCCTGGTTGCCTGGGCGCCTAAGGCGCCTGTTCCCAGGGTGTTGCCTAATTTTTTCCCATAATTGTTTTTATCATAACTTTTGACTCAGACGTCCGTTTTGAACGATTCAAAAAGTTTCGTGAAGCTTTTTACGTTGTCCATCTATGGGTCTAATTTTTAAAATGAAAAATTGTTATTTTCTGATTGTTTGTGGGCGCCCAAGTGGCCGTCCCCGGTGACCGTCCCAGTGACATTGAAAAATGATATGAAGCTCTTTAAAAATCCTTTTTGGTGTATAAACGACAGTTTTAGCAAAATAATGTCAAAATTGATGATTTTGACGATGATGCCTTCGGGGCTAGTTAAATGACTGTTTCGCCCTCAGTGGCTAATTATTATTAGTTATGATGTGTGAAAGACTGTTTTGCCCCTAGTGGCCAAAGTTGTAGATAATGATGTGTAAATGACGAGGATGCCCTTAGTGGTTAGTCAAATGACGTTTTTGCCCTTAGTGGTTATGGTTGAGTTGATTGATGTTTATGTGTGAGTGTCGATGAAAAACCAGTGACGTTTGGGGCCCGAAGGGCTAAGTGATGTTAAGGTCTAAATGGCCTAGTGACGTTGTGTGATGATTATGAATTTGACAGGTGCTGTGCTCCGTGCGAGCAAACCGGTAAGTGACGGGTCACATAGTTGACTATGAATTGAGTAATTGTGTATTTGCGTATTGTGAGTGGTGCATGTCATAGTGTCTCATGCCCATATGCATAAACCCAATGATGTTTTGAGGCCTGAGTGGCTAAGTGATGATGAGGCCTGAGTGGCTAAGCGACGTTTTGTAGAAAGGTACCTTCATGCATATACCCGCGAGTGGGTTGCATTTCATAAATCTATATGACATGAGATGAGTTATTGTAAATGATGTGAATGATGACTGCGATGTGGATGTTTAGTGTATTGGATGCTGATTATTCTAGTGCGTAGCCTGTGATTAGTCCTTATCATATTTTCTATTATATAGACTGAAATGATGCTCACCCTTTCCTGTTTGAATGTTACCCCCGTGTTGGTAACGTGCAGGTGATTCCCAGTGAAGGTCTTAGCTTCACTTTTCTTTCGAGTCGAGTCGTCATGCTCTGATACGTAGCACTCAGGGGGGAAACGAACTCGGCATTTATTAATGATTTTTGGTTGTTGTGTCCATGTGGACTATTTGGTTATGTTTTTACTATTTTCCGCTGCGTAGATGGTTGTGTTATGTTGAGTTTTATAAGCGACGTTAAATGAGGCTTGAGATTTTTATGTTGAAGTGCTACGTGGATGAATGATTATTGAGTTAAACTGTTTTTGAAATTGATAAACGACGTTTGTTTGGAGTATGTGTAACATTCCTTATGAACGAAATTTTCAAACTCTGATTTTTTTTATAAACAAAGTGACGGGTAGAAAGGGGTGTTACACCGCGCGCCACTCACGCGCCACTTGACAGACCCTACTGTCAGTCTGCGCGCCACGCGCCACTCGCGCGCCACTTTGCAGATTTTCAACAGTTTTTCACTGATTTTGTTTTTGCGATACCTTTTGATTTCGGAACCCGATTGAGGTGTTCTAAGATGCGTTGGAAAGCTTATTCAGAGGCCTAACTGAATATTATATTTTCAAGGAAAAATGAACTGTTTTTGATATTGAAAATTGTGTCGAAAGGTGGTCAACTAGAGTGCGAGTGTGAACTTGGATTTTATAAAATGTGGATTAAAGTGTTTCATTGATTGTCTGATTTGATGGACCGTGGGTTCATGGTACTGTAGATATATATGTTTATATATATATCGAGTTGGGTGACGACCCATGTTTTGACATACTAGGCGGGGCAGTCATGCTCCCCCAACCTAGGCTCCGTGCCAATAGGAGAATGTACTATTGGTAAGGGGGTTCACCGGGTATATAGCACTGGATTGCAGTCGGTGTTATGTCATGAGTCTGTTGTACGTACACCGGGGTTTAGCACTTTATTGCAGTCGGTGTCGTACTGTGCGATACACCGGGGTTTAGCACTTTACTGCAGTCGGTGCCGCACTTTGTTTGTTCACGTTCACCGGGGTTAGCACTTTATTGCAGTCGGTGTCGTGATGATTTTGAAAAGGATTTTTAATTGAACCGAGAGAGTTAGTAGGGGTCTCGGTAGAACTCACTGAGATTGTATCTCACTGTTTAAATGTTGTTGTTTTACAGAGACACAGGGACAGCGGAAATCCAAGAGGCACGAGTAGGTTGAGCTCGGACTGGATGCTGATAGCCTAGCTTTATGTTTAAGCTTATTTCCCTTTTGTTGTCTGTATACTAAAGCATTATGTATTTAGTGCATATCTTTCTTCCGCTTTCTTGTATGATACTGAATGCTATAGATGCTGATGGATATGGTCTGAGAACCATATTGTCTTGTTGTAAATAAGACTGTTTGGGTTATATTCAGCGAAAAATTTATAGTGATATTCAGTGTCTAAGCAGGAAATATATCTCTGATGTGTTACAGTTGGTATCAGAGCAGTTCGACCTAGTCGGACTTAGTTTAGGGTTGAGTCGATTCCTTGTTAGTCCTTGTTGTAATTACACTTGTGATGCTAAGAGACATTGAGCCTGATCAACTTAATACTTAGTGCATCATAAGCGGAAATATGGCAGGATGACCAAGACGCAATCCTCGACCAAAACCGGAATCTCCCACCGGTGCATCCTCAGGAAAGGTGACATGACGGTGGAAGAATACACCGCTAAATTCGAGAAGTTGTCTCAGTTCTTCCAAGTGGTAAAGTAAGCTCCGGATGACGAATGGAGAATGCGGAGGTATAAGAAGGGCCTCAGTGCTTTTATGACTTAGGATCTCAGTTCTTATACTATCACCAGTTATGTTGCCTTTGTACAATCAGCCTATGTCGCCGAGGATGATCTCATAGGAAATATGGGAAAGGAAAGAAGGTAGTTGAACTATCGACTCCGAATGCAAAGTCCTAAGATAATTTCATCAAAGGAAAAGCAGATGCGATTCTTTGATTCTTCAAAGGTCAGAAGATGTTCTAAATGTGGAAAGCATCACAGTTTAGAAGTTGTAGGAGATGCGGAAGGAATCGCAAAGGTGATTGTCAGCGAAGATCTAATCGGTGCTATTATAGAAATGTAGAGGGTCACTATGGTAAAGAGTGCCCTGTAAGGAAAAGTTTCAAGGAGTCATAAGCAGCTCCAAGGCAAGGACGAGTCAACATTTTGGATGCTCAGACAGTTGCAACGGCTGATAGGTTACTGAAGGATTATTTGTTTGCCTATGAGAAGTGTGGACACCATTTTGGGTATGAACTGGATGACAGCAAATCATGTTGCACTCGACTGTGTTAATCAACTATCAGCTTCGCTTCAGAATCAGTTGAATTGTTTAAGACAAATTCTGAAGCGGTTACCTAGTTCACCTTAGACGGTCAATCTTCATTCCAAGGTGCGGGAGCACATGTTAGTATGTTATCTGCATCCACTGAAACTAGTTTAGATTTGGCGAACGTTCAGGTCGTGAATGACTTTCTGGATGTTTTCACGATGAAGTTTCTTCCGTACATCCAGAGCGAGAGGTAGAGTTTTCTATAGAATTGATTCCGGTACAGGATCAATATCTACTGCTTCTTATTGAAGGTTTCTTTAGAGTTAAAGGAAATGGAGTCTCAACTGGAAGAGTCGATGTTAAAGAAATTCTGTCGACCGAGTGCTTCTCCAAGGAGTGCTCTGGTGTGATTAGTCAAAAGAAAGGTTAGTAGCAAGAGATTGTACATCGGTTATCGACAACTTAACAAAGTGACGATCAAGAATAAGTATCCCTTACCAAGGATAGACGATTTGCTTGAGCAATTTGAGGTGCTGCAGTGTTTTCAAAAAATTGACCTGAGGTCAGGATGTCATCAAATAAAAGTTAGAGCCTTAGATATTCCGAAGACAGCTTTCCGTACTAGGTATGGACATTACGAGTTAGTAGTGATGCCTTTCGGTCTACCTAATGCTCCAGCGGTATTCATGGATTACATGAACCGAGTCTTCCACGCGTACCTTGATCAGTTTGTAGTCATTTTCATTGATGATGTCGTGGTGTACTCGAAGACCATTGAGGAGCATGTTCAACACCTCCGCATTGTTCAGAGTGTACTCCGAGAAAAGGAGTTGTACTTGAAACCTTCGAAGTGTGATTTTTGGGTGTCCGAGGTAAAGTCTTTGGGACATGTGATTTCCCAAGTCGGGAGTTTCTGTAGGTCCCAGTGAGAAGGAAGCGGTGTTGAATGGGAGTGACCGACGTCAGCCGCAGAGATCAAAAGTTTCTGGGTCTAGCCGGTTACTATCAGAGATTTGTTAAAGGGTTCTCACAGTTAGATTTCCACTTACTCGACTAACTCGAAAGGGGTCAACCGGTTACGTGGGATGCTGATTGTGGAAAATGTTTTCAAGAATTGAAGGTTAGGTTGACTTCTGCTCCAATCCTGATTCTTCCGGATCCGTCATTGGAATTTCAAATTTTCGATGACGCTTCAGGGAAGGGTATAGGATGTATTCTAATGCAAATCAACAAGAGATAGCTTATGCATTCAGGCAATTGAAGGATCATAGGGAGAATTATCCAATTCATGAATTGGAGTTAATAGCTATTGTGTATGCACTGAAGATTTGGAGATATTACCTGTATGGGTCTCGTTTCGAAGTCTCTAGTGGTCACAAGAGTTTAAGGTATCTGTTTGATCAGAAAGAACTGAATAGCAGGCAGAGAAGTGTGTAGAATTTCTGAAGGATTATGACTTCGGGTTGAAGTATCATCCAGGAAATTCCAATGATGTAGCTGATGCGAGTAGTAGGAAATCGCTCCACACGGTAGAATTATGATGCATTAGATGGAATTATTAGAGTCTGATAGAGACTTAAATCTGAATTCAAGATCGAGAGGAACCTGTTAGTGTTTAGCCATATGAGGATCTCTAGTTCCCTAAGGGATTCTATACGCTTAGCATAGGAAGTTGATGTGAAGCTACAATCACAAAAGGTATTTCCAGATTTTACTATGGATAGTGATGGAGTCAGTTGTTTCAACGGTAGAATCTGTGCGGCCGATGATGGGAACAATAAAAGGCAAGTGTTAGAGGAAGCACACCGAAGTTTATATTCTGTTCCAGGGTGTACAGAATATAAAGCAGAGGTATTAGTTTGTTAACCTCTCCTTGTGAAGGTTAACAAGGAGATAGTATTATGCGATTCCGTTTGACAAGTCAAACGTGAATACGAATGTGAAAATGAGGTGACAGCTGACTGTTTTCACGTTGCGAATAACCATCAAAGGGTTAGTTGATGGATCTGCTTATAAGTGACAGAAATTTCCGAAGTGAAGCTTGGCGTGCGGTGTAATAGTTTTGAAAAATCGTTTTTGTGAAAACCCGCATGCTAAAGTAAATTTTGGGAACGAATCAAGAGGCTAATGAAATCTGATTTAGGAAAATCCTAGAAGGATTACTTAGGTTGAGGGGAAGCTCTCAATGCTATTGATTAATTTGGAAAGGAATCGGGCGCGTCGTTGGTAAAAACCTCGTGTTGAAGTTGCAATAGAGGAAAAAGAGCTCTGAGCTCTGTTCGATAGTTGTTTTGAGAACAACAAAGGTGATTTTCATTACGTTCAAATTTATTTGATGTCCCCACGGTTTATTTCTACGTTTAAGATAAACGTTTCTGGTAAATCCTCATTTCATCTTCTTTCGAAAAGTATTATCCCAAAATCTTGGGGGCGAGTCAAGAAGTTTCACAAGTGACTTTTTCGTCACATTGTCGGTGTGTACGAGAACTGTTATGGATTTTAGAAGGTTTGTTGAGAACGTGTTTATACCCTTCGAGGAAATTGTGTTTGTTTTTACCTTTACCGAAGAGTACCGTTATGCGGACCTCATTTTTCAACGAGTATTTCCATCAAGCGTCTTGTATTAGACCCTTTGATTTAGATTAATCAAAGTTGGGGAGTAAACGAGGATAATTGGAATGAAGCTTCGGAAGTGTTTTCAAACGCGGTGCGAAGCCTATGTAGGCAAAAGGTGAGTTTCTCGTATTAATTCGTAACTAGGGAGTTCGGACTATAACCTTAGAAACGTTCTAGGGTGGTAGCGGATCATACATGGAGATTGATGTGCCAACTTGGGAAGATTTTCTACACTCATTTCGTTAATTCAAGATTGTGTTCCAGCAACTAAAAGACCTTTCTGGGGATGTCGATCATCGGTTAGTAGGATGAAAGACTTAACGAAATTTTGAGGACAAAATTCTTTCAAGTTGGGGAGAATGTAACATCCGCAAAATAATTAATAGAATTATTTGGGTGTTAACCCAATTAAACCAATTTAGTACTTAACAGGTAAATTTATCGAGTGCTAAAATTATTTATTGGTTTTCATCGGATCGTTAACCGGATAATACGGATCAAGGAAGTTTTGGAATCGAAATAAGAGATTTAGATCAATATGGTAATTTGACCACGTTGCCATATATTTATTAAATAAATATATGTATATACGTGTATGTGTGTGTGTGTGTTATTAAAAAGAAAAGAAAGAAATAAAAAGAAGAAAGAAAGAAGAAGGCAGCGAGAAACAGAGAGAAAAGAGAGGAAAAAAAGAAAAGAAGAGAAAAGAAAGGGTAAGGAGGAAGAAGAGGAAAAATGGAGGATTTCGGTTCATCAAAACGACTTCCTTCCAACACGAAAAACGTTCAGCGTTACTTCCTCTTCGATTTGGTACCAACATCAACATGATCAACTCACTCTCTCTCACTTTGCCATTTTCGAATATTGAAGGTTTTGGAGAAGGATTTCGGTTTTTGATGATGATGTGATGGTTTACGGATGATTAGAAGGCAACCCGATGAAGGTGGAAAGCGGATTGATGTTCGATTGGAAGGTTGGGAGAGTTAGGGTTTGAGAATCCAAATTTGGGGTTTTTGGATGAATAGTGATTTTGAGCTTGAAGAAGAAGATGAATAGTGTTCGGGGAAGATTTCGAGGAATTTGGTATTTCGGTCAAAAGAGGTTTCGTGATCGAGTGGGAAGCTTTGGAAGCGGATTGGGTGTCACCGGAGCGGGGAGCGTTCGTGTGGTTACTCGGTGATTTCGGCTCGATCGTGGTTCACGCTTCAAGGGTGAGTTCTACTCACGTTTAGGATTTTTGTTTTTCGAATTAATTGATTGATCGTTTTATCGCTTTCACTGGTCTGGAATATTACTTGATATTGTCTGTTTCGGGTTAGGAATCGATCGGAGCGAGTCTCGAGTTGTATCGTGTTGAAATGGAACTTTTGGTGATTTGATTTCGAAAGATTTTGACTTAAAAACCGTTAATTGGAAAATATGTCGCGTTTTGATACAATTCGTTTAAAATGAGTTTTTGATTGATTTGATTGATTGTCTGACTTTGATTGAGACTGTTTTTATAGTTGTCAAAACTGTTTTCAATCGGAACGAGAATCGGAATCAAGCGGAATCGCGGTTTTCGCGCGAAACCGCCAAATTCTGCACTTGACAGAACCCCCTACTGTCAGTCTGCGTGCCACTTGCGCACCGCGCGCCACTCACACGCCACTTGACTGACCCTACTGTCAGTCTGCGCGCCACTTGCGCGCCACGCGCCACTCGCGCGCCACTTAGCAGATTTTCAACAGTTTTTCACTGATTTTGTTTTTGCGATATCTTTTGATTCCGGAACCCGATTGAGGTGTTCTAAGATGCGTTGGAAAGCTTATTCAGAGGCCTAACTGAATATTCTATTTTTAAGGAAAAATGAACTGTTTTTGATATTGAAAATTGTGTCGAAAGGTGGTCAACTAGAGTGCGAGTGTGAACTTGGATTTTATAAAATGTGGATTAAAGTGTTTCATTGATTGTCTGATTTGATGGACCGTGGGTTCATGGTACTGTAGATATATATGTTTATATATATATATATATATATATATATATATATATATATATATATATATATATCGAGTTGGGTGACGACCCATGTTTTGGCATACTAGGCGGGGCAGTCATGCTCCCCCACCCTAGGCTCCGTGCCAATAGGAGAATGTACTATTGGTAAGGGGGTTCACCGGGTATATAGCATTGGATTGCAGTCGGTGTTATGTCATGAGTCTGTTGTACGTACACCGGGGTTTAGCACTTTATTGCAGTCGGTGTCGTACTGTGCGATACACCGGGGTTTAGCACTTTATTGCAGTCGGTGCCGCACTTTGTTTGTTCACGTTCACCGGGGTTAGCACTTTATTGCAGTCGGTGTCGTGATGATTTTAAAAAGGATTTTTAATTGAACCGAGAGAGTTAGTAGGGGTCTCGGTAGAACTCACTGAGATTGTATCTCACTGAGATTGTATCTCACTGAGATTGTATCTCACTGAGATTGTATCTCACTGAGATTGTATCTCACTGTTTAAATGTTGTTGTTTTACAGAGACACAGGGACAGCGGAAATCCAAGAGGCACGAGTAGGTTGAGCTCGGACTGGATGCTGATAGCCTAGCTTTATGTTTAAGCTTATTTCCGTTTTGTTGTCTGTATACTAAAGCATTATGTATTTAGTGCATATCTTTCTTCCGCTTTCTTGTATGATACTGAATGCTATAGATGCTGATGGATATGGTCTGAGAACCATATTGTCTTGTTGTAAATAAGACTGTTTGGGTTATATTCAGCGAAAAATTTATAGTGATATTCAGTGTCTAAGCAGGAAATATATCTCTGATGTGTTACATTCTGCAGCCGGTGCCGTACTTTGTTTGTTGTACGATACACCGGGATTAGCAATGTTCTGCAGTCGGTGCCGTACTTTGTTTATTTTACGACATATCGGGAGTAGCAATGTTTTGCAGTCGGTGTCGAGTTAAACTATAAAAGAACTAATAACTGAACCGAGAGTGCTAGTAGGGGTCACGGTAGAACTCACTGAGATTGTATCTCACAGTTTATATGTTGTTGTTTTACAGAGACACAGGGACAGCGGAAATCTAAGAGGCACGAGTAGGTTGGGCTCGGGCGACTACTGATGACTTGGCATTTATGCTTAAGTTATTTTCATTTCTTTTTTTTGCTGTCTATGTATAACAACACTGTGACCTTAGTCTTATGTTTTCTTCTGCTTTCTTGTACGATGCTGAATACTTTAGTAGCTGACAGTGTATGGTCTGAGTACCTTATGTTCTTGTTTGTAAATAAGACAGTTTTGTTTAATCAGTGAAAGATTCATAGTGGT